>JAQGCH010000003.1:0-68095 GCA_034699485.1 Nanhermannia elegantula
CCCGTTCGCTATAAATTTGAACTCATTTTTAAAATTTTGTTTAATAACTTATAGGAAGAGATTCATAATATCAGAATTAACTATATATAATTATATATATATATATATATACACTTTTGAATATCTTATATTTAATCAATTCAGAGATTAATTAATGATCATTAAGGCTGAGACTTTTGCATATTTGCATGTCTTTATGATTATAGTTATGGCCATTAAACTTGAAAATAAGCATCAATTACATAATTACAAGACGAATAACAGTAGTTTTATTTTGCATAAAAATGCATATTTTGCGAGTTTTTGCATAATATGATATATTTTGTGGTTTTAGCCTTTTATTGCATATTATGCGATTTTCAAATAGAATTTTAAAAATTGCACCTTGGTTTTTTTCAAGTTTTGCGAGAAATATATTCCTTTGTTCCCTCTTAGATTTTTATTAAATTTTGAAATTTTCAAAGGACTTTTAATCCGACTTATACCTCAATATATTAAACAACAAAATTAAAAATTCGATTTTTAATGTTTCTCCTTTTAAAATAACAAAATTTTTAAAAAATTAACGCGAATAATATTTTTTGACTCAAAAACTACTTATAATAGAAAAATAGGCTCACAAAACCGTTTAGTTTTTGATACAGTCTCAAAATATGGAGAAATTTGAAGCATATTTAGTCATTTTTTCATGTATAAATGCATATATATTTTTCAGTTTTTTGGTGCACATATTCCCAGCCTTAATAAAATAGATCATAGATCATAGCACAGATCATTAATAAAATTGGTATGAATTAGTATTGAATATGCTTTTTTTATTATACATATCGATTCATTAAATATTGATTTTGTAAACTTTGTTAAACTTATGATTAATGTCTTAAATAAAAAATATATATATTTGATAAAAAAATTTCATTACTTAAGAAAAAGTTAATTAATTAAACCTATTATAGAAAATAAGTCATTACTAGAATGATATCTTATTAATTGAAAAACTTTCTTATGGTTTAGCATTACTTTAGTAAAAGATTAGTATTTAGTGAAACTTAACTTAATTATCAGTTTCATTCATGAAAGCAATTTTTTCTTAATCATCGTAACTTTTATTTTTGAAGTGATAAAAACCTACACATTTGACGTAAATAAGTAGTAAAGTAAAGTACAGTAAACTCTCGTCATAAGCAAGAGCTTAATAAAAGAGAAATCGATTTATTATAAAGAAATTAAATTATAACTGAATTTTTTAGCATTAGTTGGAGTTTTTTAAGATGAGGCAAACAAAACGTTGTGCCTATAGTTGATTATAGCGAGAGATTCATTATATTCTCGTTCGTTATAGCGAAATTCTACTGTATTTGTGTCTTTGGTTATCGTAAAAGTTTAAGAACAGTAAATATCAGGAAACAAGACAACAATAAATAAATTGCTTTTACTTCTGGTTTTATTTCTGATACATTTGATATGTTCTAAAAAATAAGTGGTTCTCTATGTTTAACAGTGAACGAGAGATACACTTTCAATGATAACAATTGAATAATTGCAATGAAATACTGGTTATCTCTTTTGCTCTTTAGAAGGAAAAACATTTTTTTCAATGTCAAAGATGCAAAATAGTTTCTAAACGTTTATAACATTTATAAAACTGTTGTTTTTTGATAGAATTATTTTATTTTTATAAATATTCAAATACAATGTTTATGAGAGGTTCAAATATTTCAATGCGTATTCAAAAAGTTGTTAAACTTTAGATTATTTTTAAAATTTAAGTGCGAGTCAAAAAACTTATGAATAAAATGAAAATATTAAACATATAATGCATTAATGGGCTGAAAATTTTCTAGTGCTAGAACTTTCACGTATTAAATGAGACATAAACTTATGCTTTTCAAACATATTATACTTTTAAAAGCACTAAAACTATAAGAAAGTATACATTGAAAAAATGCTTCAAACAAAAAAAGTATACTTAATGTGTTTTCAAACAATTCATTATTTGGATAAAAACTTTGCATAAAAATTGTCATAATTTACAGTACAGTCGTTTCCATATAAGCGATTGTTTTGCTCTAACTATATATGAATAAAAGTTCAATTTTTAATTTAATCTGAGATATGGTCAAAAACTAAGTCGTATTTATTTTATAAGAAATAATACCTGATATTAATATTCATATAATAATGACTCAAATATATAACTATTTGACAGAATTGTGTTTATGCTTCATATGAGTCTTCAAAGGGCTTAAAATTGCATAACTTTTTGTGCAATTATTAACTTTACATTTATATAACTTTTCTTTTATATGAATACTATTTATATGAGATCTTAAGTGACTCAATCGGACAAAACTTTGATGGTATTCTTTATAATGACATTTATGTCGTTTTATACACAAATGTCTATTCATGTAATCGATTAGAGTTGGTTTTTGAGAAAACTTTTGATGGCATTCATTAACATTGCATTTAAATGGTTTTTCTCCCGAATGAATCCGTGAATATAATGTTAAACAATCTCTTCTATTAAACCTTTGATGACATCCATTGTATTCACACTTAAACTGCTTTTTATCCAAATGAACACTCATTTTATGTTTGTTAAACTTCTTTTTTCTGTGAATTTTCGGTGACATTGAGGCCAATCACATATAAATTTAACTCCAAAATGAATTAACTTATGATGTCTTAAACTCTCTTTTTGTTTAAAACTTTTGTTACAATTATTAAAATCACATTTAAATGCCTTTTCTTGTGAATGAACCAAAACATGTTTATTTAAATCAGATTTATATTTAGTCTTATACTTACATTGAGGCCAAACACAGACAAATGTTTTATCAGTTTTTTTCATATTTTCATACTTTTGAACACAATTTATATGTTTTTTAATATAAATTTTTAAAATGTTATTATTATTATATTCACGAATATTTTGATTTATGAGTTCATTAACTTTTTTGCATTCATTCACATAATTAATAAACAGATAATTATTTTCTAATTCATGATTACATTGATTAATATTTTTGTGTATTTTCTTCACATCTAATAATTGAAACTCATTTTTACAAATTTTATTAATAGTATTAAGACATAAATCATTCACTAAATTCTCAATAACAGACATTATTTTATTATCTTAGATATTAATTCTCTGTTAAACCAATTCTTTATAAATAACTAAATAATAATAATTAGAAATAATTAATATTCAAAATATTTGCTTATAATAAAAAATTATTATTTATATTTTCTTTGTTTATAAATGAAGACAAATCCTTAAACTTGAATATAAGACATGTGCTCCTTATTAAGGGATTCAATTTTGATTATATTACATGAATTCAAACTTTTCTTAAGAATTGTATCTTAAAACTAGTTTAGCATAAGCTAAAACCCCTGTTGACCTCCCCCTAGGAAATGTCTGATCCAAGCCATCAAACAAGTTTTAGATGAAGCTACAATTCCGCCCAAAATTTTGCAATAATTAACCGATTGCAAAAGTAACACCAAGAGTTTTCCATTGTTGTTATTTTTAGTTACATGATCTATTCTTCTAAACAAAATAATATGAATAAAAGCATGCGCTTTAATTTCATAATAATATCTTCTGCTTAATACAGATATATTAGTTTTATCTACATAGGCGCGTGCTTTCATTAACATTTTATTGTTCTAATCCCACAATCGAAAGCTACATTTTTACCCTATAAAACCCAACCCTATCTTAATTGCTTTTTCTCAATTAAGTGAATGTTTTTAAAAATATTGATTTCTCTTGACATTGATATTGATTATAAGAAAATTGAATCTCTAATTAAATACAATTTATATGAAAATATATTAACAGTACATTTTCTCAGCAAACCTATTAATAACTTGGATCTATTTTTATCAATAATAAGACTGATATAAATTTTGTTATTTTTATACAGTAATAAATAAATAATACAATTCAATAAAACTATATTTGAAATAATCTTCATTTAAACTGATGAGAAAATATTACGTAACTCTTAAGGTACAAAACATTAGAGAAGTAATTATTTTTTCATTTTATCTAATAATAAATTATTGTGGTTTTGGGATAACAGTAGAAAACCTTCCTATGATAGTAAGCGATAGTTTATGAGAACTGAATGAAAAGATACTGTCTTTTGTGATCTGAAAAAAAGTCAACAAAAATTACAGGAATCGGATCAGAATACAGGTCAAGAATATTGAATAGAAGGCAAGCAGAAAATGCAGCACAGATTACATACAAGGATCAAATGCGGTTTGTTTTGGGAAACTCTCACTGACTTATAATTATTTTCCTTTGAGACTAACAAAAACTGTTCAAACAATAGAGAAATAACAGTAAATAAAGTCAATTAAGAGGAGTATATTTATGTTATGGCTTAGCAATCAATGTAAATGTAAGCTTCTTTTGCCAGATTATGAGGTTTTAAATAAAAATAATATACACGAGAGCTGAATGTTAAAAGTTAATGAATTTACTTATAGGTAAATATGTGTTCAGTTTTTCTTTGGAATTAATTATTATATAAAACAATTCGTTATAATTCATAAAACTTTATGACTTCAATTTAATTGTTTTATGAGTTCCAAGAAATATGTTACAGTAGATTCTCGTTATAATTAACTCTGAACGTTAGTGCATTATTCAATTTAAACTTTTATTTACAGTTTCAAAGGTCAGAATATAATATAATTCAGGAATAGAATAGATAAACACAAAATGTTTTATGGTCTGTAACTCTACATCTAATATATTGAGTGGGTTATTGTCCAGTTATGCTGTTTAGCCAATTAGGCCTGAAATGAGAAACACTAATTAGATTCAATTCCTATTAAAGCTTGCAATACAACGCACTTTATTCTTTAGAAAAGGAATCGTAAACTTATTCTGAACATATATTTATCACGTTTTCAAAAAATAATTCTTGAGTGCGTGCGGGTTAAAAATTTATAGATTTATAGCAAAATCTTTTATTTTTATAGAGTTTTTTCAGGTATTATTAGATATTTTACAACGAATTAGTTATAAATAATGATAGTATTGAGTATTTTATTTTCTGAGAACTTTTATAACTTATAAGATTTATTCACTGCACAGGATCTCAACTTACAATTTGTGATCAGCATTTAATTGGATCTTCAATTACCTCAAACATGCAGTTAATTATTTAAACGGAAAAATTCATTTAGAGTACAAAAACTGGAATAATTGAATTGTTTTGTTAAATATTTATAAATAGTTGTTTAGAAACATAAATTGCAATTTTTTCATTAAATTTAAGTTTCAATTAGAAACTTCATTTTTATTTCCGGCGGTAAAAATATAAATTTGTTTATTTGAATGCAATTTTCTGTTTTAATTAAGTGTATATTAAGATTACAGAATTACTTAATAATATTTTTGGTTGAAATGAACGTTTCTTTATAATATAGTATGACATAAAATTGCGCAAACATTAGGGAAGTTGAGAAAAAGCTAACTTTAATTAAATATTATTATCCAAACAAATACAAGAGAAATTTCCTTTTTATAAAGAAAAACACTTTATATGCGTATTATTTTAGCATTAATTCTATAGTTTTGCAAACAATGCTGTTTCTGTTCTACAGAATCTGTAGTCACTATAGTGAGAGATATATAATATAAAAGTACATTATGTCTGCTATAAGAGTGTTTCTTAATTTAAAGATATTAAATTCTATGTTCCCTTATTTTCAGTTTATTATGCTTTTAACCCGACTTAAGTAAAAGTCTTCAAAAATCTCTTTGAGTCTAAAAATAATAAAATAAATAATAAACAGTTTATCTTAAAGAGAAAGGAAAGTTTTTAAACAATTCAAAGAAATCAAAATTTGAAAATCTTTTATATATATTTAATAAACAAGTTATAAACGAGTTTTCTATCATAAAACTTCTTTATGAATATATGTTCAGTCAGTTAAATAACTTATTTATTAACAAAAAACATGAATAAAATTTTTTATTACAGACTAATTTTTTACGACATAACAATTTTATACACGTGTTTATTAAATTAGCAAAAAAATTGTATTTGCTTATGATATTAAAAATAGTATTATTGATTTTGCTCTAATTCAATAAAATACATTTTCTTATCGATTGAGCAAATGTAATAACTTTGTTTCGCAAAAGAACTTTTAAGGAACAAAAATTTTGTTCCATAACTAGTAATTCTTTTGATGATTAAAAATTTTATTTCTCTGTAAAATTTGACAAATATTTACTAAAAACTAAAGAAACGCTTGAAATATAAATTCCTCTTATATAATAGTGAGCCGTACGCTCTCGAACTGATCTTGACTTTATCATTAAAGCTCACGAAAAATCGCTGCTCGAGCGTGCTCTCAGTCTCAGAATCTATAACTCGCTTTATGTCAGCAAAGTTTTCTGCATTATCTTTACATTAGTTATAGAATATTTTGTTTAGCAGAGAATTTGAATTCCAGACTTTATACAGAGTTTATTTGAAATTTGTATACTATAATAAAAACAAATTGATTAAATATAAATTTTTGGATATGAGAAAAATATTCTAATAAAATATGCCAAAGAAGTATCTCATTCGTGCAAAAATTCAACTCTAGTGAAGAGCGCTCGAACTTTGCACAGCACTTCTCGTAATGGATTTAAAGTCTGGAATAGAGATAAAGCAACTCTAAGCAGGAAAGGGTAAAGTGCTGTGCAATTGAAACTAATCATAACAAATAAATGCTGCTTTGTTTCAACGTATGAAAGCCTACTTTTTAAACAACTTTAAAATATACAGTATTGAAAAAATTTGGAAGTTGTTTAAAAAGTAGACTTTCATACATTGAAACAAAGCAACATTTATTTGTTATGATTAGTTTCAATTAGACAGCACCTCACCAACTAACTAATAAAATATTCAATAAAATTTTGATGTAGTTTATAAACTCAGCTTTAAATAGTGAAGTTCTAAGGTCAATATCTGACCTTTATGACCCTATCTACAGCCAATAGTACACTAATTTTAGATAAAGATAATATATTAATTTTTTGAGATAGAGCAGGATTATGGACTCGCGGGGATTTGGCAAACCTTTCCTGCTAAGTCTTATAAAAATTAAATAATTCATTAATTAAATGACAGATCATTAGTCTAATAGAGCATAGGTTCCCAAACTTTTTTGGTCGCGACCCATAGTTTGGGAACCCATGTAATAGAGCATTTACTATTGTTTTCGATTCATTTTACATGATTTAAATTTATTCATAAATCAATGCTAAAGCGCTTTTTGCGTAGAATTATTTAACAGATAACAGATTGTTTTATTTTGTATATTACTTATTGTAAAATATTCAGTATGCGCCTCAAATTTGATAGAAATCTAATGTTTAATCAATTTAATTATAATTTAATAACTATTAATTTGGTGCATAAGTAATGAACTAAAAGACTAATGAAACAAAACAGAAGAAATGCACATATGATTAAAACCTGATTTAAATTTTGATAATGAATGTGATTTAATTTAGAGTAAGTGTACAGTAAGTTATTGATCCAATGCATCCACGAAATGCTTTTTAATTAATTTTCTTAAATTTAAACTTAAAAGTCAAAAGTTAAAGAGAAACTTATTTAACTAACTATTAAGTAATTACTACCTATTGAGCCGTTCAGAAGAATCAGAAAAAATATATTCATTTAACACTAATATATATCAATCATTTCAGGCAAGACTAGCCTTAGCTCAAGTTATATATACCAAAAAGGGTTAACTGAATGCTTAACTGTTAACAGTCATCGCATTTTGGAATTTACAATTTGAGCCAAGGCTAGTCTTGCCTGAAATGATTGATATGCAGTCTATATGTGCAGAATGTTGTCTATTATCTGAAGCTCGCGCTAATTCTCTTTCTGTTCAAATACTAACAACAGCTAAATATTTATTTAAAAATAATCAAATATTCTGTTTTTCAGCAAAGCCTTAACCAGGGGTGGGCAGGGGCTTTAGCCACCAAAATTTTTAAACATTTAAGTGTACGTCTGTAGCAATTTTATAAAGTGACTATATATTGGGTTTGTCCTATGTCTAGTCCCCGCAAACATAAAATCCAGGTTACGGCGCTGGTGTATAGTGTTGGGAAACTTGACGAATTCTCTCCCACAAGATGCCAAACATCGTGCGACAGAGTGGACAACTATTGATAAAGATGGCGGGCTTAATTGTGTCTTCGGTTACACAATAAAAAGAGACAGTGCAACAGAAACGTATACGACAACAGGTATAGCGAGACTTCTCTTTGTCGGGCCTGAATATCGTCGTTCAAAAGACTTTAATCTCGGTGCTTAATTATGCCGTTCCCATCAATTCGCATCATTAATTTTACGCATTCGGTATATCTTCCATTACCTCCAAAGGGCTCTTCATTTTCAGGAGACTAATACAACAAAATTAAATATAATTAATTAATAAAAAATTCTTTGCACAATTAAATTATAAATAATATACGACACATAAAGAATTATCGTAACATTAAGCACAAAAACTAGAACAAGCTTTAATAAAATATATAATTCCTAAGTTAAAATTTAGTTAAACTTAAATCTAATTATACACAATTAAGTTTAAGTTAATTTACAAACTATTATCGTTCAATGAAATTTTATAAAATGCTCTACTGCTTACGTTTGTAAGTCAGGTTTTAGCAATTTTGTAAAACGCACTTCAGACCACTCAAATACATTTTACCGCTATATGTTTTCTATAGAATATGAACCTTGAGTTTCTACGATACGTAATGCATAATATATTAAACCCAAATCTATAAAAATGTAAAAAGTTTAACTTAATATGATTTTGAATAACATATATTTCTCTACAATGTATGCACAAAGTTATATCAAAAACATAATACATTTTATTGCATTATAGCCTAAGCTGAGCCTAAAAAGGTCTGTTCGATAGAGTTTCAATGCATATTAACTTATTATTAATAAACTATGAAATTTGAGAATAAATAAAGTTAGCAAACAAGGTAACTAATAAAAGGGTGCGATCACTAGATCAGCTATACAACAATAAGTGAACAAGTAAATTAAATTCACTGCAATATAATGATAGCAAGCAATTTAAACAAATTAAAAAAGTTTGTATTTTCACCTAAATGACGAAAATAAAAACGTTCCGCCACTTAACTATTTTTTTGTGTTCTTTCTACAAATATTAATACCTTTGGCGACAACAATACATTACATGCACAAGAAACCCAATTTTAATACAATCTAATAAATCATTTAAAAAATTTTTCTATTTAAAAGTTTATTTTTCTTATAAGACCAATAACAGTAAGTAATGTAAGTGGCGTAACTACTTTTTTCTAATAAATGTAAAATAAATATAATATCTCTTTCAGACAATCTACAGGTCCTACTGATACCAAATACTGTATATCTTTGGTTAGTCTCTAAAGTGTCCACAATTGAAATGCATATAAGGACAAATAGATCTGTGCATTATTATATCGATTCTATGCTTTTCTGAATAGTTATTGTCATTTTTTAAACATTTTTATTACCTAATCATCTAATGTATATAGAAATTTGAAAAAATGTTCTGATAGTAAAAAAGCAATTTAAAAAATACAAATTGTCATCAGTTTTGTGAAATAAAAAACTCATTTTAATAATGAAAATATTTTATTAACTCATTGAGATTTTTATCGAATCACTGCTGACTCGATAGAAATTATTTTGATTCAAATATAATAAAGTCAATAAATCTGACAAACTCTTGACTATAACTAAAGTGCAAAACAAGCGCTTTCTTTGCATTTTTCTTTATTAAGAGCTTTTTCCTCTTTATCATGAGAGCTCTCATTCTTATTATTTCTCTTTTCTTATTTCGATTTTGTTCTTCTTTCAGAGAATCCTATATTTAATTGTTAGGATAAAAATGTGAACTAACTTTTTAGCTTAAGATTGCTTTCTCTTAAACTTCAAATAAATAATTTATTTCATAAAAATTCTAATAATAGCGACTTCAGCTTATATAATATTTTATTCGTAACACTTAAATAACCCGTTTATTAAAATTTTAGAGCAAACAGTACATAAAAACATAAAAAGCATTTACAGAAATTATAGACACACACACACACACACAGACAGACAGACAGAGACAGACATACATTGGATTTCACTTATTTAGATAAAGTTTTTTTTATAGATTGAAAGTTATTATCGTTATGATGAATGAATTTTTGGTTTACGCCAGACATAAAATATTGCTAAACAGGAAATATTAATGAATAATCGTTAGCAAAAGTGGTCACATTAAAGACACTTATTCTTTTTCCTCTTTATCTTATTATTTGATAAAAAATGAATTATCATTTTAATCAAGTTTAACGAAAAAAATAAATAAATAAAATTGAAATAAACCGAAACAGTACTGTACTTAAAAATTGAGGAAATAATAACTTCTACTTTCCATTTGTTGAAGTTATTTATGTGAAATATTCAGGAAATATGAGAGTCATGTTGTTTATAGACGAATATGATATTGTTCTCCACAGGATATTGTTTAATATAAAGATAAAATAAAGTAAGAACTCAAGTATGGATTATAAGAATTGCCAAAATAGCTCTTTTGGGATAAACAAACGTTTTTTTATAATAAGAAACTTGAACTTGAATTGACAGCAATTGTCCGAATAAGTCGGATGTTTCAAATCAGATAAACATGACTTAAGTGAAAGCTTCATTTGCGAAACGATGCATCTGTTACAAAAAGAGAGAGAGAGAGACTGCTAGACAGACAAAGAGTGAGGGATTGTCAGATCGGATTTCTTTCAAACAATTCGCAAAATATTGCTATCAAAACATCAGAGGAATTACTTAATAAAAATAATGAAAATATTGTTTCAAAAATTATTGTGTTAAACAATTGTATTTTAAGATAGAGTTTCATTAGAGTTCCTGTTTTATTAATAAACCACTAAATAAAGCAATAATACAGTATAGTAAACAAGCAATGCTTCTATAGTTATCCAAAAAAATAGATTTATAATATCAGAGTTCATTATAACGAGGTTTTATTGTATTGAAATAAAGCTACGAATTTAAAAGTTTATCCCTGTTTACTCTTTTCTAAAAGTTCAATAAGTTAAAAGTCAAATCTATTATTGTGAATATATATTTCCTTCTTTATATTTGTATATAATTTATTTTTTAAAAAAATTTATAGGATATTTACTTTAGGAAAGCCTTCTTTGGCTGTTCTTTGGGATCTTAAAGGAAAATGTAAATAAAGCTGATATTATAGTATATCGGGATATCCCGCGCTTTTATTTAATACTATGTTCATAGAAGAAAAACTCTTACTATCAATTTTAGAAAATCGAAGTGAGCCTTATTCTTCTCACGAATCCATTCATGTGAAACGTCTGCACAAATATATAGATTGGTGTCTATACGATAGAATGCAGTGGTTCTGAGTTATTATTTCTCGCGACACATAAGCAAGTTTAATGAATTTTTGCTAAAAATTAATAAAATTTTAATACATAATAAATAATGTATTTACGCAATAATATAATATTTGAGTAGACCTATTCATAACATCAAAAGCTGTGACCCAAATCTTTCATAATTTTTTGGTTCAAACGTTTTATTTGAATATTAAAATATAAAAACGGCTTTTAATATAACAAGAGATTTCATTATAACGAGAGTATACTGTAATTATACGTATCAATAGAGAATCCATTTCACCTTCATTTAGTACAAGTGGTTCTTAGGGTTTCTCATTAGATGTACAGTACCACTAATGTAAAAAACGTTTGAGTACCACCTCTTATGATAGATATATTATGTTTTTATTTTTTTATTGATATTTATTAGTGGAATGTTATTAAACAATAATATAAAAGGGAAAAAGAATTATTGGAGTCACGACCCACTCATAAATGTATTCTTCAACTTTTCTACCATTTGTGACATACTTTTTGAGAACCACTGATATAATAATCATAACACTAGTATCGGTTTAATAAAAATCAGAAAATTCTCTATTATTTGGAAATGATATTGAAATAAAGTAAAGTTCATAAAAGTAGAAAAATCAAACATTTGACAGCTTTTGAATCCCTTAAGACTTAAGAAAGGATTTTGAGTTAGGAAATAAATTCTTATGAATTCTTATACAGTACTGCACACCCACAAGTAGTGATCACGATCAGTCTGAAAATTGCGCTTCTATATCACCAGCGCTGAGCTGAGCTGTTTGTACTATGCTTACAATCAGAAGCTTAGACCTCAAGACTGAGCAGCGCTTATGAGCTGCATATCTAATAATCAGCTGAAATATGTATAATATAACCGCTATACAATATTATAAAGTAAAAGATCTATTGAAAATACAAGTCCTATCACATAAAAATGAATCGTATTCATGTATTGCATTTTTATAATATTCCAATTAATGTAACGCAAAACTATTTGAACAGCCCTTCAAGAGAATTTCAGACTTGAAATAAAGTACTTTAATTATATCTAAACAAAGTTTACGTAAATTCAATCAACTGAATCGAACAGGATCATTTCAAACAAATATCAATTTAGTTAAGGTCAATAATTAACTACAGTTGACTTGCATTATAATGAACTTGAATAATAATAAATATTTAGTTGTTGTCAATTCTAATTGTTTGCTAAACTATAGAATTTATATTGAAAAAACTCCGCTTATAAGCAATACTCATTAGAAATTTAATCTCGAAATTTAATTTTTAAAAATTTTAATTAATGATAAATAAACTTTTGCATAATAACAAATATTCATAAAACTAATCTTAAAACATCGCTAGTGATGATTGTCATTAATCAGTTTTTATACTTTAATTTTAAAGTTATAAATATCTTGTTTTAACCTTAAAATAATGTCAAATAATTTTAGTCTATAAATATGTGACACATTTTTAAAAATTTGGATAATTTATATGTCACGTTATATGTCTCAAGTATAAGGAAATAATTGAACCCCTACTGAATCCCTGCTGTCCATAAAAAACGAGAGTAAATTGTATCCGACTGTATCACTTAATAACAGTCCGGTTTTGAACATTTCCATAAATTTTACTAAACTATTGGCTTCATTAACATTAGTACAGTTGACATGAACTCCTGATGTGGTCATTGGACTCACATACTTAGTAACATTGACTTAGATTTGAGTTAAACATATATTAAGATTGCAGATAACAAATAGTACTTCTACTGAGAAAGTAATCTTCTATAATGATAACTCTTATAGCATGAGTAGAATAACTGGATTCAAGGCTTTTCACAATCAATATTGATAGTCATCTGTTGACAAAAAGTGAATCGATTGATGAGAAGAAATTCTTTATTATACATAAAAGTTGACATACATATGAGATGACATAAAAGTTGTTTTTATTATCTTCAATATTATGCATTAGTGTTTACTTTCTCGTCTGCACAAAACACCACAAAATACCAATACATTAACCATAGGTCACAAACTGAATGTTTTTGTGAGATAGTGATGAAAGTGGAAGCAACAACTTTCATCACTATTGTCAACAATCCATTCAAATATAATTATATAACCGTATCGTTTATTAATTTAATCAATTTTTGTTAGAATAATAATAAATATGAACCAAATATATGTTAATAATTAGAAAAATATATGTGAATCTAATAAGGAGTTTGACATTGATTTATCCGCATACAGATCGTTAAGTCCTTTTTCAACTTATTAGCTATAATTTTCAAAAGAGGTTAAATATTTTTCTTGGACTTTGAGCTTATATAAGCTTAAATCTGACCGATTTGGCATATATTCTTATATAGTTATTCCTTTTATCTCGAAATAACTATTGCCTTCATTTCAGTGCAGTATTGTATCAATAAACTTAAGTTTTAGCTTAAAATCATTAGTTTTCCCATATTTTTAGCTTTCTTACGATTATAATTAAGATTCTTTACTTATTTAAAGATATTCTCGAAAATTAGTTACTATTGATAAGTGTATTATGAAATATACTGGTAATAAATCTAATACTAATACTTTACAAAAATTAATTAGTAATTAAGTTAACTTTAATTTTTGAATTCTTGAACTAAACCATAATTAAAATTAATTTTAAAAAACAATCCTTTATTAGTTAACGAATTATTATAATACAAAATTTTAAGAATCAACTTGAATTTGAGGATTCTTTACCAAAATTTTACAACATTTTTATAATAGAGGCACCTTTTCATTGAATGACATCAAACGTATGCGCCATAAAAATTGATGTTTCATTATTCTCTTATTGGCATAATATTAGAGTAAAAACTAGTCTCTATTGCGTGTACTTATGTTGTTAACTAAATGTTTCTTATATGTTATTTTATTGTCAACAATGTTAGTATATGTGAAATTACATTCAATATTAGAGTATATAAAACATATTAATTTGTAATGACTTCCCTTTAAATATAATGCCTGTACACATGTTAGTACTATAAAGAAAACACTTAATAGAATATATTATTTTTCTATACATATTATGCCAATACTGTATTTCAATTTAAGTTTCCTATTCTCAGAAAAAACACTTTAAATGTCGTATAAAACTGTCTTTTTTTATATTTTATTTGATAACTGAATACTAATCTTTAACTTTTAAAGGAATAAGATTTTGTAAAATTTATATCAATAGCTTTTAAACATTTGGAAAAATCTTATTTGAGAATAAGTAATATTATATCTTTCTTAACAACAAGAATAGTTCAGTTCATTTAAAATTACTAAGATTTGTATATGAAATTAGATTCATATAGACAGTAGACTCTTGTTATAATGAGCCGTGATGAAAGACCAAGTGCAAAAAGAATCAGTTCATTAGATTAGGAGTCATTAAAAAATAGTTTTATAAAAAATAAGATTTATTATAAATTTATTGAATAATCATTTGCTTAGTATTGCTTAGATTTTAAAATTATAATCTTTTATAATTATAAAATTTAAAGCTTCCCATTTGCTTCATATACTAATTATAGTTAGATTAAGTCCAAGATCACTCTCTAAAAGCTTTATTACCGATGAGAAACTTAAACATAAGTTAATATAGTAAGACTCGAGATCAAATTAAATGGTGTTAATGCTAGAGCTAATTGTTTAATGCTATGGCAGTTAAAACAGGTTAATAGATTATTAGCCGAGAAATTTTCTATAGATATCCACTCATTAACAATTATTTATTACTGTATAAATTGATTTGCACTAAATTCTATTGCAATTTGATTAAAAGAAAACAATACTATCGTTAAGAGCAAAATCAGTAAATCTCATAGAAATTATTAAAATATAATTCAATATTTTGAATGAAAACTCTTTAATATATTTTAATTTTATTAGTTATAAAATTAATTATTAAAACTTCGAGAGTGAATATTGTTATTTTTGATTAAAAAGCGTTCAGAATAGCAAAGATTCATTATATCGGACTTGATTATAACCGAGATTATAACGACAGTCTACTGTATATATAAGCAAAAAAGTTGAATTTTATGAGAAATTGTTTTTAATGATTTATTTGAGACGATTGAACACAAACACAAACACTTAATCACTATTGAACTAATATAAAGCTCTGTAAAATGTAATTCAATGCATAAAGAGCTTGAATTTGTGTTCAATAAATCTATATAAAACTTGTGAATAATTAACAAAACTTCACTGCTTAATAAAAAGATTACATCATTTTTAACATGTATTCATATTCATTGATTCGTGAATAACATGAAAATTCTATGAAGTAATTGAAATATTAAATCACTTATTATTAGGAAAGGATTATTAGAAAAGCCTATTATATACCTTAAAAGTACAATTATTTGGATTAAACAGAGTAAAACTTATTTATTACGCTCACAATTCTTTGCTAATCCATAATTAAAATAATAGTGATGTAAAATTTCATAAATTACATTTCATTGTATTGAAGGTATTTAAATGAGTTTTTATGAAAAAAAACTCATATTAAGACTTTTATCTAATACAAGTTTTAAAGCAAATTGAAACTCAACATTGCATTTAATATAACATTTTATTCAGAAGACCTCACCTTTGCCCAGGTTTAGAGTGAGATTTTCACGGGGGGGGCCTGTGTCGGGGGCCTTACTCTCTGCTAAAATGTTAAAGCCTGTTCAACTAATAATTTATTTTGTTAGTTATCTACTAATAAATTAAACAGTTATGTTGACGTACGGCGAAATCAGAACACTCGAGTATAGACTTTATTTAGAGTCAATTCAGCAAATTTCATAATTTGAGAGTCTTTTTAGCACTTTCAGTAAGGATAGTGCTTATTATTAAATAAAATTAGTTTATCTCAAGTTAATATGCGATAATGTGTGCGATTCTAAATTCTTTAAAGCTTAATACATTTCGTTTAAAAATGAACACTTTGTAAAATATTAAGAATACAGGTGATATGAAAAACTTGAGGACCATTCGCTCGCGCCCTCCACCGAGCACCAAACCCTTAGAGTTAAACATTATTTTAAATAAACTTTATGTTTTCAAATTTAAAACAGACTATTATAAAATTTTTAAGATGAATAACAGCTTTATTTAAGAAAAACATGATAATAGTTTAGCTTCACATTAATCTGAGACAGTTTATAATCTCTATTTTGAACAAAATTAAATAAAGATATTAGGGAAAAGTTTGTAGAAATCCTTCCAACACTAGTTAGGGGTTTATGAAAACATTTACAGTCTATTAACTAATTAGTTTGTTTTGAAAGTTCTCAAAGTTATAACTATTTTATTGCTATATATATTGAATATATAATAAATGATAACATTTTCCAGGACTTTGGCTATTATCCAATTCTATTGTTATTCATTAATGTATTTTTCCTCAAAAACAATACAAATTTATTATTATTTATATGAACGTCAAATAGGTTTAAGGATTTTATCATTTGAATAAAGATTTTATGTTAAAGATTATTACAAATGAAGCCAATTATTAATTATATGTTAAAAATTAATGTAATGACTGAAAATGTTTTGATGTTTGACTCTGACTATTAGTTTTGAAATTCTAATTACTTATATATTTTGTTTCAGTTTCTATTAAAGTTTTAATAAACTTGAGTTAAATTAAAATTCTATTTTGAATTTTACTTCAAAAAGTCCATTAACTTTTAAATAGTGTTTGTAATGAAGATCTCATAAAACTTTTCAATTTTTTGTTTCATTATTCTCTTTCACAAAGCTTCCAAATGTAAGAATACTTAAAAAGTTTTTGTATAATGAGTCAATTTAATAGAATAAGAATATTTACTTTTTTAATCATTAAATTTAATGATTACACAATTTTTTATAATAAAAAATAATTTCTAAACTAATTTTTTAAGTTAAAAGATTAGCTAAAAATAGTTATTTTATATTAAATTTGATGTAAATTCAATTCAACTTTCAATATAGTTATTAAGTTGGAAATAAAGAATGCAAAGTATTGTAAGAAAGCACTTATTATAACAAAACACATATAAGATCATAGTTTAGAGTTAGAAAATAAATATCCATTTGAAGCAACTGAATAATATACACATTTGTATAATAAATAATGAATTATTCAAATTTTGAGAATCAATTTGACTCAATAAAAAAAATATAAAACAGCAGAAAAAAGTTTCCTTTTTTCCCATATAAATACTTCATCATTAGAACTAATAGTTTTATCATATTATGTGCTCTTGTGCTACAATTGTCTGATTGGAGGCCATCAATAATGACGAAACAGAGTTTATTTTCTTGAAAAAAAGTTTTATCCGCAGCGCAAGTGCTCTATAAAATGTAGACAAAATCCTAAACTCATAGCTTAACTATAAGATTATTGTTTCCTTTTTCTCTACCTTTACTTAAACATAATTTCTTAAATAACTTCTGCAAAGCAATAGTGGTATAAGTGCTAAAAGCTATTAATTAAGACTAATTAAGAAAAGTTTTCTCTGAATATTCGTTATTGTGATATAAATTTTAAAATAATATTAATTTAAATTTTACCCACATTTTGAAGGTATGTTATGTATGTTCATATTTTTTTAATTATATATGTATTGTATAATGAATTTAATCAAATATTCTAAGTGGAGGTGATTTTATCGAATGAAATAACAATCTTAAAAGATAAATGAAATCTGAATTATAAAGTTGTTTCGCATACAAAATTTCTTTTCTATTAAAGTATATATTTTTCTTAGTTTTAAAACTCAATTCACGAAAGCATTACTCTCTCAATGATTGCACTGCAGGAAAGTGTCATTTAGGGCTAGTTTAGTGATAATAAAATCGGATTACGTTTTGAATAAATTTTTACTTTTTTTATTAAATTTGTTTATATAAATAGGTTTAGAAAATTGTTTTTTGTATTGAATAAGCGAGTGTTTAGATTACATTCTATTACGAGATAAGATATTTAAGGTTTTTGACCAAAGAAAATTTGATAATCAAGGTTATGATGAATAATAAAGCAATTTATAAATATGTTCTCAAATATTGATTCAATTATTGCTCAACAATTTCGTGTTAAAATACTTTTATTATCTTAGTTATCACGTGAGTTCTTCATGTAAAACACATTTCTTCTCTAAAAACATTATTGTTTAACCATTTTATGATGAAATAGATTATAATGAAAAGCAAGTTATAATTAAGAGTTAGTTAGCTATGCCTCAATACAGTAGCCAGGTGTGGGGCAAAGTTAGCACCAGAGATTTTATTAAATTAATTGTATGACTGTTCACATTATAAAAAATTGTCTAAGAATTTTTTGTAATACCGTTCAACAATCTTATGGTTTTCTAGCTCTTAATTTGTACAAAAATATGTCACAAAATTATAAAATATACTTTATTTCATAAATTTTACATCCTTGGCCCTACCAAACCAATAATTCTAGCACCGACACTAACTATAGCTATAAAGATTTTTTCGTTAATAGTATACCTCCGTTAGAGTAAAGTCATTGAAAAATTAATTTAGCTTCACTATAACGAGAAAAAACTGTATTTATGTTAAGTCTTAATTATGTTTCTTATATACTCATCTTTTTAAAGCACGACTTATTTATAATTAAGAAAAAAAACTTAAACATAGCTTTAAGAATATAATTGAGTTAATTATGATGTCTCCTCTCCCTTAATCTGTTTATGAACGCTAAGCTCTCATTACGATCATGAATGAACCTGAATATAATACTATATGATATCTCAAATAATTATCAAATATTTTCATCAATAAAATAGTTATGTTTTCTGTTCTCAAAATATGATTTAAACCCATTAAATATCATTCAAACTATCGATCATTTCTGCAAATAAACTGTTGAATAAATAAAAACAATATTTTGTTTATGAATAACTACAAAAGGATTGAATCAATTATTTTCAGCTTACATAACATATAAACAAATATGTTTACTTTAATTCTTGAAGCAAAACGATGTGTACCATACAGTCCATACTCTTAATAGTGAAAAGGTAGGTTAGTTCAATGCTTGTACTGTACAACAGAATAACGAGGTTATAAAATTATAAACTAACATAAGTCTAAAAAGTTATTTAGGACTCAAGAAACTAACCATTCACTATAAAAGATTTTCCACTGTAACAAATTTCCCTATAAAGGTGAGGAACCAAAAGTCGGGAATCTCCGAGGAATTCCAAAAAATATAGTGAAACAGTCGGGATCGACCAAATGCTTTACTATAATGGTGTTTCAATATTAACATGTTTCAAAAGGTTTATTGACTAAAATATATTCGAATACATTTTAATAACTTAAGCGGGTTTTCACTATATCTCATTTCACTATAAATGGGAAAAACTTCAATTGTTGACAACTTTTTAAAAAAAAATATTATTTTCATCTAAACATAAATAAAGAAAAAGAAAATTTATGAACTAAAAACATTAGATTCCACTGTAATCTCTATGTGACACAGATAAAACTGAGCTAATCTTAAGACTGTTACCACTTTGATGTAAAATGAACTCTCACTACAATAAAGTTATTTATTGAATTCAAAAATGGAAAATATATATTAATAAAAAGTTTTCACGAATTACTTGTGATCCAGTAGTCAGTATGTGAGAAATCAATTATATTATAAAATATGACTTAAGTATTCTCCTAATGAATGAACAGTAATTTGCGGAAATACATCCTTTGTATAAAGTTTACTAAATTACTTCAGGTATTCTTCTGTTGTACTTAATTAGGATTTCGTGAACGTCTTCGGAACTGATCAGCTCTAGTTATACAAGCAGTAAAAAATAAAAATAATGGGAATCATTTGTCAATTACGTGATCGAAATAAAAATCTAATAACAAATATACATTTATTATATATACTGTATATGTTTTGTTAGAATACTTTACTAAATAAAGATATATTTCTTAGATTCATATCATTACTAATACAGTCTGAAGACATTTATTATTTAGGATAATACCATACGAAATGCAATAAGTGTAGGAGTTTCTGGGACTCAGTTATCAAAAGCTATTGATTTAATTAAATCAAATAATTTAATTGGTTTCTCATAGAAATGCTTTTTTACTATAAGACACAAATTCTTAATCTTATGTTAATTAAAGATGATTCCAAATTTAATTAGACTAATCAATTGTATCTTTTCTTCATTAAATTAGTTCCGTTTTTACATTAAAAGCTTTTTATTAGTTAGGGTTAATCCTAAACTTAAGCAATACTAAACTCACCCAAAAAAGCAGAAATTATGTAATAAATACACGAATCTTACTATTATATAACATCAAAATGCAATATTAAATATAAAAAATTTCAAAAAATTTATATTCAAAACATGTGACCTCAGTAGACTTAGTGGTCCTGCAATCCCAAAATGTGGGTTTAATGCCCGCTCTGTTACTTAAATAAAAAGATTTTAATTTCAATACTAGTTTTCTTTGTATAAAAAATCGAAATTTAATTAAAAATAAATAATTTAAAACTTTTTAATTTTCCAAATGTTTGTTTATGATTTAAATTGAAAGCTTTATAAATCATATTGAAATATAAGGGCATAAATGAGGTCCCGCATCAATTTGATTGCAAACATGAGATTCTACTCAAATTCAAACATATACTCAATTGAGACGTAATGCCATCAATTCCCTTATATTTCAATATAAACAGAAATGCTTTTTGAATGTTTTGTTTTATTTCCAGAGTTTTAGTACAATATTTTTATTGAAATTAATAGCTTTTAAGTCTTAAATCAAGTAATGATAACGCAGTTATTTATTAATTATTTAAATAAATCTCAATTTTATGTTATCCTCACAAAGTTTCATTACCACAAAAACTCAATAATCAAGTTAAAAACATTTAATTTCCAGTTTAATACCAATTTGATATCACATCAAATTTTGAAAGCTGTGCAATCAACAAATGGTTTTAAAGCCTGACGGTTAGGGATTTATTGAACCAAACCATCACTACTTTATATAATACTATTTACTTATGTTTAGGTTTTCAATCAAATATTGTACTCTTTCATGTTTTTGACATTCAATAATTGAATTTATTGAATACACTTATATACATAATCATATTAAGATACCTATATATGTTTGACAATAATCGGTAAATCAAAATTGTTTTTCAACTCTATTTTACTTTGTAAAAGAGATGCACATCTTTAAAAATGAACATAACCTTATCTGCCACACCAGCATATACCTATAGCATTTATATCTGACTAATAAAGTTAATTTATAGGATTGATGCCTCATTCATTACATTGTTTCACTATAAAGGGTTATTTTAAATTTTAGTTGAATAGAATATATACCTGACCCAGTACCTGGACTTTAGTAATTGTTCACTATATGAAAGCATTAATGTATCTGAAATCCTATTCCAATTAATCAGAGTCAATAATAATAAGCGCCAACTCAGGGAAAATTGAATACAAACAAATCAATATAATATTAATATTTGGTAATTCAACTAATATTTGTATAATTCAAATTCAAAATGATAATGAAGGCATATTTTTTATTTTTTATTTTGATGTTTACAGTTTTTTATATTTACAATACATACGCATACATAAGCCGAGAATTATACTGATTTGTTTGTTTACACAATTCGCTATTTTGGTCTTTATTATTACTCAGCTTATTAATAAGGATGTTAAATCAGATACTGTATAAAGAATTTTTAAGCATGCTACGTAGATATGATGATGCATATTTACCATCCCACAAACACCAGCACCAGCTTTATAAATAGAAACTATTGACATAAGAAAGGTTTGCAAATACCTGTATTTTACTAACTTTAGAACTTTATAATATATTTAAAATAATCTACAAATTCAATAATAAATAGGATCTAAAAATAAAATCCAATCTATTGAAAAGCTATTCATCAAAGGTTTTCTTTATTAATAAACAATTTATAAGATTTACTCTATTTTAGTTCATTGTCCGCCTGTTGTCTTGATTTATAAATAAATTATTACTTGATTTTTGAATTTTTATTCAAATCTTTATAAAGTAGATTTTTTTATTGTTAAATATAATAAATTTATTGTTAAATTGTGTTGAATACATGTCTAATCTACTATTGATTTAATTAATTAAATGGTTTATTAAATGGGTTTTATTGCATAAGAAACCCGCTGAACGCCTAAAGGCATTTGAACAGATCAGTTAAATTAAATTGAATTATTGCCAGCTTCAGAAACATTACATGAATCACTATCATTATGTAAAAATATAAAATAAAGAGAAAACCTTTAAGCAAACTAAATAAAAAAATATTCTACTCATAGGATGTGATCTTTTGTCTCAAATTTTCAAATATATCTGTGCTGTAATGTATTTCAAGTAAAAGCTAAAGAACTTTTCTGACATTGAAAATTTGATAAATACATATAGTGTTGTCGGAAATATTGAGTATAATGAAGAATAACTGCTTCCTTAATATTAATTTTTCTCTCTCTTTATTTTATGCACTTTTTTATGTTTCATATAATATGAATATTTATCATGCAATACAAAATAGGGAAATATTTCTATTATCTACAGTATTATCTGCTGAATAAAACATGATCTGAAAGTAAAAGTATTTGTCTCAAGAGGTAATATGAGAAATAAACATCATTCTGACTATTGACACACCTGAGACTCTTTGTAAAGAATATACTGATACTCAATGATTGCAATACATAATTGAAATTTTTATGACTGAAAAATTTGCTGACATTTAAATCGTATGATAAGCTAAAATTTAAAGGTTAAAAATGTTTGAGACATCTTATATTGGTATGAATTTTCAAAATAATTGATATGCACTGTAATGGCTATAACAATGCTTTTATTACGAGACGGGTTTAAAAACAAAAAAAATGAAAACCCATTATCTAAGCTTAAAATATATAGTAAAATAAGACAATTTTAAAAATATAAAATATATTTAAAATCAAAAGTTGCAAAGGCTATCATAACTATAATAACAGGTGGATTTAAGCTTTAAGGATGGACTTATCAAACACCCTATATATTTGAAAATGCAGAGTACTAGTATACAGGTGTCTTAAAAATATCTCTAACATTACAATTCATTACAATTTAGTATCTTTACATTCTATAGAATATAGAGTTTTAATAATTATTCAAATATTATTTATTCACTTTCAAAGATATAATAAAATGTGAGAAAGTACTCATTTCATCAAAAAACACTTACACCTATTCTATAGTAAACATTTTCTTAATACTAGTCTAGAGTACAAACAGAGACGATATTATCCTAGCATTGAGTCTAATAATCCTATACTCAATTTTACCATTACTTACATTACTCAACCATTATTTACATATAAGTAAAAAGTTCAGTAATATTTAAAGTAAAAACTAGTTCTCAAAAATTATAAATACTTATTATATTTATATAATTATAAAAATTATAATTCCGTTCTTTATTCACCCGCAAAATGTTATCTTATTTTGCAAATTAAGCAAAGCTTTAGCTTATAGTAACACTCTACGAATGAAATAATCCTAATTTAGACATTTAATTCACTAAAGACTAGAACTAACGTAAGAATCTTAATACTGAATGTGATTTTATAGGGCTTAACAGTAATTCTTAATTTATTTATCTTTTCTAATTAGCTCTTAAACAAACAATAGTGTTATTTGTATGATAACAATAGGGACAATTTAAAATAAATTTAGTTTTCATTAATTATAGACTATCATTAATTAAACTCTTTCACATTTCACTGAATTCATTAAAATTGATCGAGATTTTGAAAATCTAAAGATTCAAAACAAAGTTACTTTTTGTATTGTGTTTTGTTAAAAACTATTGTTTTCTTTAAAATTTTATATTTTTTTATTTTACTTTTCTAATTTCGAATTCATATTATTGACTAAAACAATAATTTTTTAGTTATTTAATGATAATTCAATAACAGTTATAATTTTAGTAATTTTTGTGTACAATTTATATTTTTAAATTATAAATCCTTTTATACTATAAAAAACAATGGTATCTATTTCAAGACCTAAACCATACTAACCCTAAACCTGAGTAAAAGAGGATTTTTATGTGCCAAAACTTATGATAGTTAAAAGTTATGAGAATTCTTGTACAATAATGAAAGTCTAGCAGTGCATCACCTTTAGAGAGAAATATAATTTTTAATATTCATATTGATTCTGTGTTATACAGTAAACTGGTGTTCAATGAAGTTGAATGACAGTGTCGCTTTGTTTCAATACATGAAAGCCTGCTTTCTGGATACACACCAATGCTTTTGAATGCTCTGTGTTTCAGAAACAGACTTTCATGCATTGAAACAAAGCGACGCTGTAATTCAACTTCATTGAACACCAGTTTACATATTTACTAACACATTATTTTATAACATATTTTTCATACGGCCCAATAGAAATCCTCGAAAACTTTTCATTTATACACATTTTTACAAAGTTTTAAATTATATTCCTCTCGAGATTTTTAAAACATTTTTCACTAATTAGACATATTAATCAAGAATTTGATTGCAATAGTGATTTATATCACAAACTAAAATATGTGTTATATAATGAATACATATGGTATCCATAATTTGATAAATGATCTTCAGATTAGTTAATAATAAAGTAAAAATAAAATTAAATACTTTGAATATCTTAAGCGAAATTTCAAATATTAATAAATTTTCACATTTTTCACACATTTTCCGAAACAAGTAAAGCGTAAAATTTTTGATATTATAAGTACAGTAAAGTACAGCTATAAATACTATTCAACCATAATCTATATATAAAACCCCTTTAAGTATAAAATACTTATAACATATTCCAAAGGTTAATAAAACTTAATGAATTGAATTTATTAATATTTAGACACTTATTACACTCAACAAAAGGTGATATCCTGTATAAAACGTGTTTAACAATAAAATAATAAACTATAAGATGAAGTATTTACAGAAATACAGACAAATTCCTTGGAATAACATGAAATTAACAGTTTATTAATATTGAATTAATGACTTTTTCAACAATTTATTACATTTATTCTGCATTTATTAAAAATGAAGGGTTTCCCAGAAGAGAGACGTCATTAAAAATATATTCTCTCTAAAGGGCTTAAAGTAATATGATCATAGAAAATTGAAATGTATGTGAACCATTTCTAATCTATTATATTGGTATTCCCCGAGCCCTTTAGAGTAAAAATATTTTTACTAAAGTTCCTCTTATGGGAAAAGTTTCATATTTATCTATTTATTTAATTCATTGTTAAAGAGATAAAATTCTTATATTAAATAAAAGTTAATAGATATCAAATATTTTCATCGAAATTATGATTAACCATAATCCTCAGAAAAAATGTACTAACTTTTTGTTTGTTCGTTGAATATTTTGCAAACCCGAGAACACAAAATTTAATAAAAATATTATTAACAGGAACGTTTGTAAAGGGATTATAACACCCCCAAAGAACTTTGAACATTTAATTGTAGTTCTGTAGCAAATTAAAAATTATTATATATATCTCATTTTTCCTATGTATATCACAGTCCAACCAAAATTTCTGACTACTGCTCTGTTAACAGGCATACCACGTCTTAGGCATAATACGTGAGAATCAAACTTTTATTCTCAATCTCACTGAGAATTGAGTCCTTTGCTAATAAATTGAGATACAATGAAGTTATTTGTAAGGTTAGTAATACACTATTTAGTGATTCTGCAATACAGTGAAGAATTATTTCCAGGTATACTCGAAATAGTGTTAAGCTAGCTTATTAATTATGACTTATATACCTGTTATATACTAGTTAGGCGTGATCCATTTAGTACGTACGCAAAAATAGTCAATTTTTAGAACCCCCCCCCCTCCACCAATTACGCACTCGTACGCTTTCATATAAACTCCAATAAGTACGTACTCTTGAGACTTACCCCCTTCCCCTTACAAAAACAAGCAAAGTATATAATCTAATTTAATTAGTAATGATTATTCTGTGCCGAAACTGAGCTAAAATACATACCACAAATACAGCAAATAAATTTCGCCAATTTATCTTAAATTAAAAGACAATAAAAGTCTATTGGTATCTCTTGTAATCCTGTTTTGGGATCAAATGGTTAAGAAAATGTACGTACTTTTATGCAGAACCCCTCCACTATAATTGCATACGCTTTTGGTTGACCCCCCCCCCCCTCCCCTCCATTAGTACGTACGTACTAAATGGATCACGCCTTAGGAGTCAAAAATTACATTATACTAAGGGAATTCTCTGTATTGTCCCTCTGATATCGATTCTAATGAAATGTCACTATGATGTAGAATAAAAATTAAGTTTATTTATGAGAAGATTTTGTGCCAACGCCTCCTTAATTTTTAGTTATTTCATTTTAAAAATTTATTATTAACTGCATCATTTAAAATAACTCCCACCCTCGTCTGACCAATTGCATCAAGTTATACCTTGATGGATTCAGCTCATTATACTGAGTAAGTTAATACCACACTTGACCAGATTCAACACGAACCTTGCCACGTCTGACCAATTCCCTACGGGGATCTGGTAGAGTGTTGCATCAATTTACTAAGTATGATGAACTGAATCCATCAAGGTATAACTTGATGCAATTGGTCAGAAAGAATTAAGCATTGAAGATAAGTAGTGACTTATTTATTATAAATTTAATAATAATCAAGCCTTTCATAACTTCAACATAAGTTTAACATTATTTATCTAAAGTTTATAAAACAGAATTTATTAATCAGATTCTGGTTTTAGAGTTTTTCAGAACTTAATAATTTTTGTATAAAATCTTTTGGAAAATTATTTCTATTTTCACAGTTATTTTGCCGCCAATGAGTGAGGTTGTTTGTCTATAAAGCATCTAGACCAGTTTTCGTCTCCTAACAAAAACACTTCCTTGCACTTTATTTATATGAAAGCAGTATCAAAGTATTTTAATAAATGAGCGAATCATTTCCTCTTCATATTTTGACCTCAAAATAGCACTTTATTACAAATATTATGTTTTGAAAATAGTAAATAATCTATTAGTATGGGTTCATTTCAAATTCATCAAAACACATTCAAGCCTGGTCAAGATGTAAGCTTTTTAGATAATACATGCCCGACCATATATTAGAAGAATAATAAATGTTATTGTATTGTACTGTTATGTATATCTCAACCCTAAGTCTTATTATTCTATTTATTATTTATATATTGTGTGATTGAGACCGAAGTCTTATTAGTAGTCCTTCACGGTCTCGTTCACACAGAACAAGATTACTGTACTTTATGGAGTGCTTACGACTTCCCACTTCCACCTACATCTGATTGAAGTGGCCCATCATGAGAAAATGAGACCGGATCCAACAGATTTCTAAACACAATTGTCTATAGATTCCTTCAATACCCAAACCCTCTTATCTCTTAAGAGTGGGAATAATAATTTTAAAGAGTTATAGAACTAGATTTCTCAATAAGCATAATCTTATATCATCGCATAAAAGAGTGCTTCTCAAGTGCATCAATCTATCAGATGGTACGAAAACGTTTTTGAGAAAATTTACAAATTGTACAAATAATTATCTCAATTTATGAGTAGAAAAATGTAGTTTTGGTTAAGATTTTGAATCACAGTTCTGTCTGTATATAGTTTCAAATTTTTATCAAGCATTACAACAAAATATGATAAAATTTTTGAAAATTTTCGCCTATTTTAATAAAATCATTTTGATTAAAATTATTAATTTTTTAAAAATAGATACGATTTATTCAACAGCGTTTTCAATAATATTTGAGCACTAATCCATCATAAATGAGTCGCCTCTCCCTTATGAGGCATTGATAAGTACCAGGTTTGAGAACTATAGGAATAAAATACGCTCAAAATATGATAATAGCACTTGAATTTACAGAGTTTTCAATTTATTTCTTATTAACAAAGAAGTTTGCAAACTGTTCAGTTCACAGACTATAAAGTATTGAGAATCTTTATGTATATCAAAATTTATATTCAGAATTTGCAACACAATTATCAAAGTTCTCCAATTCTAAGTCTCGATTTACAATAAATCTCAATTGAGTGGTAAAGGAATAAAAAGAATATTACTATTCTTTAGAGAATTTGATCAATAGTTTACATATATGAATATTACATTTATTGATATTTATTATAAATGATTTTGAGGACTAAAGCAATGCAATAGGAAATCCCGTCTCAACTCATGATTTCAAATTTCTTTTGAGTTTTTACAGAAATTCTTCTTTCAAAACTCAATATTCATTAATTATTTTTCTTTAAGTTAAAACTTTTCCCTAATACAAAGTTTTAATATCATTAACCAGTGGTTAAAATATTGATAAATAAATAATAATCTTAGAAAAAATGAAAATTTTTATTATTATACAAAATAAGTTAAATAAAATAATTAATTTGGAGCATGAAATTGATAACAACTTCTTTAAATTTCTACCAGAGCTAAAAGCTATTAAACTTCTAGTCTATTAAAAATATAAAATATTACTTAGTTTTTGGAGGATTTCTATGTTGAGGATTAAGGTATGATTATATCTTATGAATATGATCTGTTAAGAACTAGAGCGCAGACAAAACTCATAAATAAATTGTCACTTAAAATGAGAAAAAATTTTAATAACACATTAAACGACTTAAGTTTAAGCTAAATATACACGAAAAAGACAAGGATTTTGGTGAGTATCTGAAAAGTTTTTATTGAAAAAAACCAATGAGATGAGAGCTATAAGAGTGTGTACTCTATTTAGTGTACGTGGTATTGTATTATGTAATGATAATAGTCTTAGTAATAGGAATAATAATAATAATAAATAGTGTAGAGAGAAATGGTTAGAAGTGTGACATTTATATTCATTTATAGCTTGTCTTTGTATTGAAAGAAACAACAAAAGCTCACGACATTCAATATTATGACTCAACACAATTTGCATACAATTTCTTCCTCTCTTGTATTGATATAAAAGTACCGGTAGTTTTCTTTTTTCTCTTTGCTTATGTTGAACTTAAGCATCACTTAAAATGAATACTTTATTGTTATTCTTGTTTTTAATCTAAAAAATTCTATAGATTTGAGAGTTTGTTTGCAATAATTACTTGAAATAATTTCTTTCAAAAAGTTAATCTTTCACTGAGTAATACTTTCTGATACTTTAGTACTTAAGTAATTATTAGAGCTTCAAATTAAAAGTCGACTTATAGTTAAATTTTATTTCAAGAAATACTGCAATTCAAAAGTTATGCCACTTTTAATGAATAATTTCTAAGAATTATTAGTTATAGACTTTATGAATAAAGAATTGTTAATATTAAACAAATACAACATTTTTAAAATAATAAAAATAAACGAAAGAAATAATGCTTTTAAAAAGTTTATAAATCAATATTTATAGTGTTAGTAAATATTTCGTATTTAAACAAATATTTTATATTTGTGTAATTTTTTCGCAATTTGACTATTTTTCTACATTTAAGAGAAATTCTATGTTTACTTGAAATACATTTCACAATATACTGCACTTGAATTCATTTGACAGAAAATTATGACATTTTTTATCTTAATACTAATGAAAATTGTAATATACCTGTAATAGTGGGTACCTATTGAGCAAACATTTCTAGTATTGAATAATAAAAATAAATATGAAACTTTGTAACAAATAAAGTTATATAATACTGTAATTGGCTCTCTATATAAAATTGTATTGAATATTGAGTATGTTATTAATCATTATTAAGCAATTCTTAATTATGTTACAGTATTACTAAAAATAAAATCAATAACCGGATTATTTTCTGCAACATATTGCCTAATCTCTCAACATCTCTCCATATTTTTTAATGACTTACATTTTTTGTATCATTAAGTGTTTGGCTTAAAGCTTAAACTTAAGAATTTTATACTTAGGTGTTTAAAATTCAAATAAATATAATGAAATAAATAATGATTTATATCTTAAATTGAGACATTTATTACATAATAAGCGCTGTGTTTTCAATAAATTAAGTACTCTATTATGAAACTAATACAGAATATAATACATTAAACTCCCGTTATAGTTAACATACAAAATGCAACAAAAACAAAATTCATTATAATCGGATTTTAGACATTAATAAAGATTCAAAGAGATTAACAAAATAAAATCGATATTAATAGTAATTTTGATAATTAGAATATTTCATTAGTATTACAGGTATTTCAAACATTAAATAATAACAAAATTGGGTCTAAACTAATATTTTAAAAGGTTATTCCTGTTCAATAAATGATGCCATTTGTAAAGACCTTTTTTAACGCCTCTGTAAATATAAAATTTTAAAGCATTTTATTCCGTTATATTCAACATTTTGTCAAATCTATTAATGCTTTTTGATGGAAACATAATGCATATTGGAATACAAAAGAATATTACATCCATTATAAACACATACAATAAGGAAAATTTCATTTGTCATTCATATCATGACATTTTGTATGCAAATTTTCTTATCTTTTATTCTGCTGTTTGTCTGTCTATAAGTCTCAATAATAATTTTTAACACGAAGTTTTTTATGCTTTTCCTATGAATATAATTTTTTCCCAAAGCTAGACATCACAAACAGAAAATTTATGTTTTTTGCCTTAAAATTTTATTTGTTGAATACATTATGTATTGGTCAGCAAATGCCTAATATTTCACAATATCTTAAAAAGAAGTTTCGGCAAAAGTAAAACAAGTTTTACATGAATTTATTCATTAATAATTTTTGTGTATATTTAAAAAAAACAAATTATAATTTCCTTGAAAAATAAAATTTAGTATTTTTCTTATGAATATATTTCTCTTAAAAATCTCAATAATATTATTGAGCCAAAAGAAATTTATGTCATATAATGAGATAATAATGATGAATAAAATAAAAGTCGCATGAATTTAATAGAAAAAAGTCTCGTCAATAAGTCTACTGAGATATACTTGTACTTCACTCTCTATATTGAAAGTGAAGTACTTTCAATAATTCATGTCTAACTAAGTAGTAGTCTATCGTAGGTAGTATTCAATGCAATAATTATTATCATACTTTACATTAGATTTGAATAAAAGTAACGAAAATCATTGATTTATTTTATATTAAGGCATAATAAATAGCTTTTGCTTATAAGTTATCGATAGGAATATAAATTTTCGTGTTATTAATATTTAATTAATGATCTAAAGTATAGTTTTTTTCGTGTGAATCTATGAATTATTGATTGTTTTTGGAATATAGACTATAATTAAAGAAGTATTTCATAGAGATTGAAAGCATAATAGTTAGCAAAAATACAATACTCATTATAATGGAATCACAATTCATAATAAAATAAGGAGTTCTGCATTTGTGTTATAAACAATAAAATCTTTAAAATATTTAAATTTAAATCTGACAGTATTTTGAATTTGAGCTTTTGTGAGCTCAAGATTTGCACTTAAAATTTTATATTAAATGCGAGTTTTATAAAAAAAAAACTTTCTGTTGAACTAGTGGTGGAAAAAATATGTGAAGTTTAAATGCAATACTTTTTATTGTTATCCAAATTTTTCTTATAATTTGTTATTAATAGTAAAAGTATTGTATAAGAACTTCAAATATACATCCCTTTGATAGTGTTTTATTGTAATATTTGGAATGTTTTATTCACATTACTCCGTTATAGTGAATCCCTGGAAACCAGACACTGTATTTACTTTATTCACTATAAGGGAATCCACTCTAAAGGGATATATTTAAATTTAGTTTTATGGAGTGAATACCAAAATGGACCAAAATTTTCACTCACTATATCGAGGAACCACTTTAAAGGGGTACAACGATATTATGTTGAATAAATTTAAGTTAAAACCAAAAACTTTTAGAATCATTTATTGTACAATTAGAAACTTTATATTAGAAATTCTTTATGCTCTGTCGCTCATCATTTTGATTTATATTCCATAAGTTAGTACTACGCAAATAAAACTTTTATAGTTTTATATTTGAAATTTCCATAACAACTTCCATCCCATTTTGTTGGAATAGAAAATTTCATCACTAATATAAACAATAATTCACATCAACTCTAAATAATGTTTCAGATTGAGAAAATGGCCATATTTTGCAATAATAGCAGATTCTTTATTTAAATAAAATTGAGACAACATGTCAAACATTGCATAAATATATGTCGAATGTTCGTGAGAATGTCCTTTTTATGCGTTATATCCGAATCCGAGACATTTCTTATTTGAAATTAGCGTAAATAAAACATTTGTAAAAAATTTTGTATTCAGACACATCTTGATAAAAGTTCACTCAACTATTTTCTGCTGACGCCCTCAGAGCTCAGTCTTAGAATAAGCTCGAGTTATAAATTACAACAAAAACATTAATCATTTGTTCTGTAAGTGAGCTATTCGTGACTTTTGCTATATTTTTCGCGATGACTTCAAGTATATATTTCAGGAGAAGATCAATAAGTAAATAATTGGATATGAAATATGACAATAATTAAAATTTATATGATATATAATTTAAGAAATTAGAGTAAAGGAGACACAAACCATATGTTTAAAAAATTAGGCTAAATATCTAAAAGCTTATACATTTTAGCTCTACTGCGTAACATTGGAAGCTTATATTCTTGAAATTTCGTCTGTCCGTCTATGTTATGTTCGTCTGCTTACTATGTCATAAACAAATTCAGTCCTAACTTATATAGCTATGTAGGGACGCTCACATTACATATCATATTACAAATGGATTATTTTAATATATAATTTACAATGTCCTAATAAAAATTCTCCAACCCTCCCAGCCAACTCCCTAATGAGGAAATCTCACAAAAGCCCATATTGAAAACCAGTGAGATTTTTACAGGGATAACCCCGTGTCGGCGAACGCTTCAGACGATGGGATTGTTATTAAACAATTAATATGTGGCCGGCATATAGAAATCAAGAAAAGCAGCTCCAGGGGATTGAACTCATAACTCTTCGATTAAGAATCCGATCCCTTTGGGCTTGCCCTGACTCCCTATGTCCTAATATACAAAACTAATAATTCCAAAATAAATTCAAATATATATCTTTTACACAGTTTTAATCACAAATTATTAACTTTATTGTGCAATCCTTTTTCCAACAAAGAATTTTATAATAATATAAAAGAAAATTATGAAAATTTTTAAAAATGATATTTTTTATAAAAATTTGATTGCAAAAATTGTGTTCAAACAGCAAATGCAATATGATCTTATATTAAATGTCATTCTTGTTTGACGATATACTTGCATATGCAATAAATTTATTACGAGTTTTGAAAATAGCCTAAAAAGTAAGTCAAACAAAAAAGAAAAAAGTAGATTCATTCGACTCTCGAATAAATATTTATTTGTAAAGTGAAATGTACATCAATTTTAAGGTTTTGGTCTAATGCTGGACAATATATTGCAGAACACTAACAAATCAGTAAGTCTTCATCTCAATAGTTCGGACATAAATCTTTTGCTCAATTGAAAAAAAATAAAATTTTTATTTACAATCTTTTGAAATCAAAGTCAAAAAATGTATTATAGAGTGGAAAGTATACTAAAAGACTATTTATTAGCTTGGAATCAAGTGTTTGGTCATTGATTCATAGATACGGATAAATCATTCTTAAGCTTGTCTTCAGTCACATGAAATAATAAACGGGAAAAAAATCCTCCTTTAAGTCATCCATAGATCAAATTGAGAAAATACTTAAGATTCTCAACTTTAGAACAATATTAAATTTTAAAGATTTTTCATTTAAAAAATAATTATATTTCTATTGACTATATCTTATGTTTCATTACAGTTGGCATTAGAAACACATTGATCGAGACATATAAGACTCATAATAAGGCTCATCTCATGCGCCAATCGATATAAACGCATTACTATATATTCCTATTTTGTTGAAAAAAGAATCGGTAGTTCTCATTGAAGTATCGCATCAGAAGTAACTGTGCATTCATTCAGGTGACTATCGGTTTGGATAAAAGTTGCTTTTGTTAATCGCGATCAAAGTTTTTCTATACAACCCGTTATTGTTTTAGCTGTAAACATGAGACTGCGAACGGACTGTTTTTATTGTTGGCTAACTATTGTGATCACATCTCTGGCACTATCACTGCCGCTAATTCATGGTACGGATCAGATTATTAGCGATAATAGTGAAAAGGTATTAAAACTTTTGCAAACTTTTGTGACTTAAGTGTAGTGTTTGTAGAGTAAAAACTTTATGCTGACATCAATTATTTTAAATGTCTATATTTTAGAGTAAATTGTTGTAAAATTTAATTCTTAATAATCATTTTTTCTAATATTCTTTATTATCTTTTTTAATATACCTGATTATCAAAAATATTATTATAGAAAGAAGTTTGAAAAATATTTTTCTAACTTTTTAACATGAAATGCAATTCAAATGAAGTTAAACTTTTTTTGCATATTGAAAATTTCTCTGCTGTGTTAACGAAACATTTGATAATTAAAGTGCAGTAATTAAATAGAAGAGAAAGTCAACAAATTATATAATAATAACTAATGCAAAATGAATGTAAAACTTTTTTTTGATTCTTTATTTTTGAAAAATGATTACTAAAATAACTGTTAATAAACTCTAATTGGAATTGATCCCATTACTTATGCATTAAAAAAATATATATAATAGAAGAATATTCTTTAAAAGTAATGAATTTAAAATTTCAACTATATTTGAGAAGTTTTAAAACTTGTTGCTATGGTACGGGGTATTATTACAGTATTACATGTGAGCTTGTATTAGTGTTTTTTTTGCTGATAGACTAAAATATAATTTCGAAAAATGAAATTTTGAGAGCATTATGAAGTCAATTATTTGAAAAAACTAAAAAATGTTTAAAAAAATTTCACCTACTTGAGAGGCGAACTCATAAGTTATAAGGCTTTGGTCAATCAAATAAACCACCTGCTCAACAAACTATTGAGAAAATAACTTTTTAAAATCAATACTTCACTAATGGCTGTTTATCAGTCGATATTTCAATGACAATCATTAGTTTTCATAAGTAATCTTTTAAAGGATAAGATATTTTATGCATTATTGATATTCCAATTTTTATCTCATTTAGTAAGAGACCAAAGCTGGTGAAAAAGTATTATACTGTAATGCATTTCACTATAATTCGTGATTAAATTTCGTTATCATTTTTATCTATTAGCAGGAAATTTGTTTTATTAATATTAACAAAACATTATATTTATTTTTATCTTTTAATATAAGTTATTATTGAATTGAATTTGTTGTTTGAATAAATTTAATGCTGTGCTTAATTTTTAGTATTTATGCTAATAAATAGTTAATTATATGTTTCATCTCATAATACTATAGCATTATATTATAGTAACTAAAGCTTAAAATAAAATTAATTACAAACTAATGCTTTATAATAATTAAAAATTAATTTTTAATGTCTCGTCAAAAAGTTTATATGAATGAGGAGAAAAAAATACATTTTTTCTTCAAATTAAAAGCTTTAAACTAAAATATAGAAAATTTTTGAAAAACGATGTCTTATTTAAGGCATAGGCCAATCATTTTATTAGCATTACACTCGGTTTATTGTTTTTTTATATAGGATTCTATGATTAAAAGTTTCTATACTATAGTACTATTCTCATAAAGATTTGTTTTCTGACACGAAATCTAAAACTTAGCCAAAAATCTTTCAACATATATATGTTGTGAAGCATTATAAGAAATCTCAAAAGAATTGCAATAAAAATCAAGCCTTTTCAACACAAACACGCTATATCTTTATAGCCTAATGTCTTTGTCTCATATCGTAAAAGATTTTTTTCGCACACATTTATATTTTGCATTTGTTAAGAAGAATAGCTTACTTGAGTGACAATTTTCAGGCATGAAAAATAAATTATTTGCACAGTTTTAATGTATTTTCAATATTTGTTTACATAAGAAAACAATAATATATGAATATTTAGGGCTAACGTGACATATATTTAGGCCTTAAACAGAAACAAAAGTAAAAAAAAATATTTGAATAAAAATTTTTATATGAAATGTTTTGAATAGGAATTGTTAGCAAAAACACATTCAAAATCAACACAAGAAAACTTGATTCCAACATCGGATGTGAGGACTAGACTTAGTAAAAGAGCCAGTTTTATGCCCGCGAGAGGTAAAAAGGAAGACGACCAGGAATTTAATTCCAATGTGAATGAGAAGAAGGCGAGCGGTTTTCTGCCGATGAGAGGCAGGAAAGATTATTTTACAGATCAGAGTGCGTTGAATTGGAGAACACCCAATGTATACGGTATTGATATTATGGACCCTGACTTCAAAAGAGCAGGATTTATGCCCATGAGAGGCAGGAAGAATAGTGACGCCGATTCTGATGTGTATGGGCTTAAGGGAGAAGATCTTTATCAATCAGAGTTAGATTCTGTAAAGCGATCTTCGTTTATGCCAATGAGGGGCAGAAAAGATGATTTCAATACTGCCAATAATTATGGACAAGACGAGTATCCTATGCTTCAACCTTACTATCCCAGGTATTGGCTTGTTTTGTCAAATTTCTTTAAAAGTTTTATGTTTTTTGTTCATTTTTTATTTACATTGAGTCAAAATGATTTGATTATTTGGTACACCCTTTAAGACACTTTATTACAAATATATTACTTTCTAACAGAAACAAACAAATACTTAGACTGTTTATGCGAGTATGACATGCAATATACTTCGTGTACTGTATGAAAGTGACTTTACGGGCGCAACACATCATTTTGACGCCAATCTTATATTGAAAATAGCGGAATAAATTATTTATTTTTTTTAAATATATTTTTTAATTGTGAGCTAAAAACAATTTAGAAATTAAATTCCACTTAAATTAAGATATTTTAATTAAATGATAAGTAAAAGAAAAATTACGGTTTTAATATAGAAATTCTATATGACATTGCATTGATATTGTCCTAAAATGACTTTAACAATATCAATAGTATCTAAACGGTGGTAAAAAACAGAATAATTTTTTAGACATAGAATAACTGGCTTTAAATTAATTTTTGGTTTTGCTTCATATTTTCATAGTCAGTAATATATAGTATTGAAAGATAAGCTCAGAAGCTCACAGCTAATTGCTTGAGCTTGAGAAACACTTGAAATGAATTAGCTTCAGTTGGGACAACTTGTGATCTTGAGTTTCTCTTCTGATCTCCGGTTTGAAGCAAATGTTGAAAACAAAATGTGAATGGTTTTCAAAATTTGATTTACTTATGCTGATGAAGGCAGCAAACTGGTGCCCAAACAAGTCCACGAAATGTTTTTAGGTCAATGTTAATGGTTTTTATTCAAAGGTGTGAAAAAGCATGAAATAAAATTTATTTGAATAAGAACTACAATTAAGTAATAATTATAAACTCTTTCTCTAAGTAATACTTTTTTAAATTAAAAAATATAATAGAACTAATTCCGAGAGCTTTCGACTTCCTGAAGCACCTGAAGTCTTCATCAGGAAATATGATATGAGATGTCATAAAAGATGAAATGTTGTAAACTAGTGACAGAAAACTACAAAAATATTATTTCAATTCCAATCCAATGAAGAATTATTATGACTTCCATTCCCAAAGATATAATTAGCATCCCTTTTTATGCATCTTTGTCTTTCCCATTCCATCATTTTAATTCCAATTTTCCATCTCTATTGCAAACCTTGAAAATTTTTCTACTTTGAAAGACTATATTATGACTCGTTATCCCTCTTTGATTGAAACTAATAATTTGATTTATGTATTAGATTACAAATAGGTAGACCTAATTGGATGGAAGGCGAACACATCAATAGTAACTCTCCAGAAGTGGAGAAAAAGGCAAATGCCTTCTTCGGGGCGAGAGGTAAAAGATGGGCCGATTCTAGTGTGGACAATATTAATCATGTTAAAGATGAGAAAAGGAGTGTCGATAATGGACATCACGAGAGCCATAATGAGAACTTTTTTGCCACAAGAGGATAAGAAGACTTAATATACATATAATTTTTCATTACAACTACTTTTTCTTTACTCAACAAATGCCTCTCTAATCCTCATTAGTGTTTACCATTGAAATAGTAATTAATTTTATTCAGGAATTTATTAATTCATTGAATTACTATTTTTATCTCTCTATTAGTTAGTAATGAGTCTCATAAATATTTAATATTAATTGTTATACTGGTCTGTATTGACGGCTATTATAAATATATAGACATTTGATTTCATTAGAATTTTGATTATTATAATTATATAGTAATTAATATTGTCTTTAATAGTCTATTAGCTGTTATACGTATTTTTGATTGTTATTAAGCATAATATATGTTAATTTGGAAAAAGTAATTAATTATGAAACCATTTATTATTGTTTAGAATAAATTCTGAGATATTTTTAATGTTAATTAAGTTATAAATAAGTACTGGCCTAAAAATATCGGTTTATATGTACAGATGTATAACTAGTGTTCAATTTGTTTAAAGTATTAGTCCCTTTAGTATTCAAAAAGCCATAAGTTTTAATAATTCATATCATAATTACAATGAATCCTAATTTTAATATTACTACAAAATTGTTTAAATATTGTAATCAATGCTTTTATCTATTTATTGATTATACAAAAAAATTGTGTTTTGTTCTCAATAATAATTATCTGATGTTGAAGAGTAAAAAATAGTTATTTTAAAGATAAAAAGTTCAAAAAATATTTCAGAGTAATAAAAGTGATGTTGGACTTAATTATAACAATAACTTGTAAATAGAGGCAAATAGAAAAAAATTAATTTTTTTAAAAATTGAGAAAAATTTATTAAAATTAATGATTTAAAAAAGGTTTATCATGTAAAAGCATTTTTAATTTTCAACAAATTAATAAACACATGAGTTTTAATTAAATAAAATAAGCCGAAAATTTTGTTTTTGAATTATTTTATCATAACTTTTATGTTCAGATAAATATCTAAACATTTTTTGTTATTCATTTCATAATATCATTAAAAGGTCATAACTTGTTATTCTTGTTATAACTGTTAGTTCGCACTCAAAATCTTTTATTTAAATCAAAAAAAATTGAAACCTTTTTGATTGATATCTAAAGGTCCTTGAGGTGAAAGCACGATATGAAGCAATAAACTGATAATATAATAATTTAGAACTAAAAATCATTTTAATAAATATATTCAAATAAGACAATAACTTTTTATTAAGCCATTAATAATTTTTTCACCTGATGGTCAAGATTAGCAGGTCTGCGACTAAAACACACCCAATTATTTTAACTCATACTATAATCTATTTATAATATATTTTTATTAATTCAAATGTTACAGTTTATTCCCGTTATAGTGAAATCGGTTCAGTGGAAGCGCTTATAGTGAAGAGTTTGATATGTGTTGGCAGAGCTTAGTTTTGTATAACAGCACAGTTTAGGACACAATTAAATATTTATGCTTTAAATAAATTAAATGTTTCTCAATATAATAAATGTAACTCTTTCTTAAAAAACTATTATTAATATATGTCTTAATATGGTCTTAATAGTCGACATAGGTCTTTATGGCCTACATTATAGATGCTGTTAGTATTGAAAAGGCATGAGTTTAGTTAGGTTTTAGTTTAGGGTTATTTGGGTTATGGTTCTAAGTTTTGAAGGTTAGGATACAGTACTATCACTTCTTGTAACTTTAAATATCTTAATGTACCGTTAATTATACTAATTATCCTTTAATAGGAGTACTAAATGTCATAAACTGACAGTAAAGTTATTGACCGGTCTCAACAGTTTTACTATAAAGAGGATAAACTGTAATAAACATTTTCAATGATAATAAGACTTTTGATCCTAAATATGTCAGTAATCAACAGTTGAAAGTTTGAAAAATGGATTCAGAAAATTGATTCTATTAACCATTTTGTTGACTTAGTATTCATACAGATTAGTGACATAAAATTTATGTCATATTCATCATAATTTATAGTCAACTTATTATCTTAATGTCATTCAGAGCTGTCATTAAGTCGGACAAAACAGTTTTGATTATTTTAATACTGGTGTGCAATACATTTTGTGTGATTTCACTGTGTTCAGATCTCACACAACTCAATATGCTTTAGATTATGTTTAAATATTTGAGTAATACTTATATTCAACAGATATTCAAAAAGTTTATATTCAAACAATTATTTATTTTGAAGTTAGAGTAATATTTTGGTCAAATATTATGCGAATTCTCATTCAAAATAAACTTGTAATCAGTCATTCAGTAATTATTTTATTTGATAATCTTTATCAATAATTAAATTATGAATTCTCTTTCGATGTTTTTTTAATGATTTTATTTTATTGGCAGAAAAAGTAAACTCTCAATAAATTGAATTAATGGTGTTATCAAATGATTGATTGTTATCTATATTATAAATATTGCAAAAATAAAAATCTGTATGTAATTCGCTAATAATGTATTAAAAACTTTTGCAATATATGAGGTTTAAATACTTTAGAAAAATTTTAATAAAATTCATATACATTTTGAGTGCTTTTTAATTACAAAAAAATAGATATCAGATGAGAATCACTGGCACCCACTGTAGTAAGAAATGAAGTAAAAATTTAGTTCATTTTGGGGAAGAGATGTTTTATTTATAACAATAAAAAATAAAACTAAAGCAAGAAATGATCAATCATTGAAAAGTGCGTCAATGCAAAAAACATATAGGCTAGTGTTGAAAAAGACATTGAATAAATGAATAAAAATTATAATTTTTTTAACAAAGGCTATGGAATAAAACTGAAAATTAAAGTCAACTCAAAGTAAGAATTTATTCTTTTGAATCTCATGTGTAAATCCAGGCGTATGTCATTCAAAATCAAGATTAAATTTTATATACTTTTGTTTTATAAGTCATTACACTTTTTGACAATGATTTTTAGAATGTTTTCAAGATTTTGTTCCTAAATTATTCACCATTTTTATTATACAGCTTTTGAGGAATATTCGTGAGAACATTCAGCAAATTCATTAAACAATATACTGAACAACTATATTAGTGAATAAAATAGGAATTTAAATAAAAATTGCTGTTTAAGACTGTTATGCATTAGAGATGTTATGACATTATCTAAAAGATGTTTACCATAATCTCAGATTAATGTCTTCACAAAATCTGTTATTCATTTAGAAAGTCATACATTAGTAATAGGAAAACAAACTATAAATATTCTGATAAAGACCTTCAATTTTGCTCAGTTATAAGCTTATATGAATATTAAATTTATTTATTAATATAATTATTTGACTTAATATTACTGTATAATTAAGTTAATTAAATTCTATTTTAATTCTCATTATGCAGTATAATTATGAATAAAAGCAAATTCCTTAGGAATAAAACACGTGTTAATACTCATTTCGGGACTAAACAAATATATGTAATTCAAGAATATAAATAATTTAATCCAATTCTATTGTTGTGTTGACTACAAAAAGTTTAATAATTAAGTATTAATAGATTAGTTTGAGATATGATTATCGTATGTTTCGAAACAGTATAAGGGAATCGGAATTATGATTAAGATCTTATTTATAGATTGAATTGCTATAGAATTTAACATAAGATTTTACATTTATGTTAAATTATTGAATTAACTGAATGAAAAAATTTAATTTATAGACAAATATAATATACTATATGTAAATGTGTTGCCATTTAGAGAGAAACTAATATTTAGAATGAATTTCTGAAGTTTTTTATTTGAACATTAATTATACAAAAAAATATATATAGAAAAATACTAAAGTTAAAAGATATTTTATATGTTAAGATAAATAAATTTTTTTGTTACATTAAAGCTGAAGTCTAGAGGGTAACCTTAAAAACTTTCTAATCTATCTTGTGCTGAATGTCTGGTAACCGTACTGTACCGAAAATTAATTTGAGAGAATCATTATTATAGATAACTTAATAAAACAACAAAATTATTCTGATTATAATCATAACAACAAAAAATTGTTCTATTATTCAATTGACGAAAAAGCTATTTACAGCCATATAAGCTTTTCTTCGAATTAATTATAGTGAAATTTCATGTAAATAAATTATTCCATTGAATTATGACATTTTTGCGAATACACAGAATTGAATTTTGTTTATCTTTCATATGATTTATAACTTATTTTTCTGTTATTGTTGGAAATTTGTAGTAAAAAATACCAGTTTTTAGATATGAAAACAAGTTATTCATAACAATGATGACCAATAATATAATTTATATCACGTATTCTCTTGAATAAAGAGAATAACTTTGGAATAGGGCAGTGGTTCACAGAATATTAGGAATAAGGTATTGAACTGAATCCTTAAAAAAACAGTTGTGTAATCACTATTGTGAATAAAGAATGATTGAGTATCAGTGAAAATACTGGAAAAATTTTTTGATACTTTTATAATTATCTTTAATTCTAATTCAAGAGAAAATGCATTTAACAGAAATACTTTTGAAATTTATGAATAAATTTCGATAAAATATAGTTAACGATTGAACTAAATATTCAAAACTATTTGTGAGAATAAAAGAGTGGCTCAGAATTTTGACAAAACTATTTTTATTAATAGCGAAAATAGTCAGATAATCAAAGAAGTCATATATAAATCAAAGTTTATTAATATCCCAATTATTTTCATACCAGACATAACCGCCGCATAACTCTAGGCATACAATAGCTTAAGAAACGTTGCATTATATGCCTTAAAGTGGTTGAGAACTATTACCTTAAATTCTTTGGTCTTTCGTTCAGAACTGCATAACAGTTAATCAAATTGATTGCCGTTTATTAAAGAGTTCTATAGTGTTGTATTTTTTTCTTTAAAAAATCTTATGCCTCTGCGAAACTCAACAATTTTTTTATTATTAAGATATTAAATAATTGGTCAGATATTATTTGAAAGCAAGTAAATGGAATTCATTTAAATTATATTTTGAGTACTATATAAACCAATTCTTTTTTTAAAGATTAAATAAAAACAGTATAACTCACGAAAAATTGTTATAAATGACGAATAATTTCAAAATTAGAAAATTTTTTGAGGAATTGTTTTTCTAATGTAAGCTCAGATTTTAGTTTTTTAATGGAGTAAAAGTTTATCGATTTCTTATTTTCAATTCTCATTAATATTAAAGTAAGACTTTATGCAACGCTAATACAGGTATTAAAGACCCGCTTTATTAGCAAAATAAATATCGCCCGATAAGAAAATGATCTTAATTCTAGAGGGAGAACAAAATAATCATCGTTTTCATACATTTTAACACTTTTCGTTTGTCTTAAAGTCAAGACTGACTGAGTTTTAACATTAAGATAATACTAGTAATAATAATCTCTATATATTCTTATTATTTAAAGCATTAAAAACACTATTTTACTCGCAATTTAGAAAAGTATAACTTTTTTTGTTATACAGCTATTATTCTTATAAATTAGGATACATTAATAGGTGATACAAAATAGCTGTAATAACTGTTGTTATTTATTCTCAATTTTATTTTCTCTCTCAAATTTTGTACTCATAATGATAACATTTTTTCATAAAAGTGTTTGTTTTACAAGCTTTTAAACATTATTATGAGTATTGCTTTTAAAATTAAGTTTTTTTAATTAGGAATAAAACAAAACTATTTAATATTATATTGAAATCATTACTGAAGTGAAATTATTTATTAAAATTTTCCTATTTTTTTTTATTTAAATATAGCAATAACTCGGTATAGTGAATAGCGGGGAACCAGTAACTTTTAATCACTATAAAGAGGTATTTAAATAGTACCGATAGTTTAACATACCTGTAATGTGTGTCAGGACTCGCTTTTAATATAACTTAAATAGGATTCACTATAAAAGTTTTCAATGAAGTATTACTGTTTGCGTTATATTTGCGTTTAACCTAAACGTGGGCTAAAGAATTTCGATTAAACCAAAAAATAATTACCAGTATTATAATATTTTATACAAAATTTTCGATGAAAAACAGTGAAATCTAAGCTTTATTATAATTATTTTTAAATATTTTATGAGCAAAATTATTATATATTTATGAAGCACAACATAATCTTTAGAGTTTTCCGAGCTATAAGTTGGTGATTAATTTTTTTCCATTTGAATAAAAAATAGATATCAGTCAAAGTTATCCGACTCTCATAATTACTAATTAATAGAAAAATTGCATTTCATTCAAGAAGTTGTATAAATAAATAAATAAAACAGATTTTTTCAGGGGATTCAAAGAAGCCCTTAAAAGTAGGGTTGAATTACGCAACTTTTTAAGGATTTAAAATAACGATCAGTTTTTCTATAGAAATAAATACTTAAGCAGTCGTTAGACTGAATACAATTATTTGCCTTAACATTCAGACAATATTTACTATTGCTTTCAATATTGTTGAAGTATTCCTTATATTTGCTGAACAAATAATTTCTCTAACAAGAAAATAGATGCTAAACAAATAAATTATAAATTTAATAGAAAGAAAAACTTTTCACCAGTAAATCAAATGTTATAACGACCGGAAAAATATCAGGATTTTGTGAAACTATGTCTAGTATTATGATTAATGTGGAAAAAGATATTTTACTTGCATTTCCTTTTAGATAATTTCCAATTCACAGTACAATTGTATAAAATAAGTTCCAAAAATTGAAATATTATATTAATATTAAAAACTAGAGATATGAGAGCTTTTATTGCATAAGAAATTATTTTACTCTAAAATTATTATCTTAATTAATATTCAATTGAATTTATTATTTCTAAAATATAATAAATTCATTTGTTTTCTAAAATTTTTTTATAATTTATTTAAAAAAAATAGAAATATTTGTATATGATATTTATCTGTATCATGTTTTCAAAAGGTGAAGCCCTGAAGGGTTTTAGAATTAAATTCTAAGAATTCCAAGGTTTTACAAGATACTTTGTTGTCAGTAAACATAATATATATCTTAAAGCTAATCTGTTTCTGTATCTAATATAATAGATGCAAAGAAACCTTAATAAAGTCACCTTTTGTACAGTAAAAAGTTACAGTACAAGAACTCACCCGATATTGGGGTATATTAATTAACATCAGCCTAAAGTGAAACTTCTTATTGTCACATGTGATTGAATTTTTGACCCAGTTTATTATTCTTTTATAAAATAGCATGCATATTTTGCTAAAATTTTCAATGACTGGAAACAGTTGAAAAATTTATTTCTTGAATTCATAAACAAAAATAATTTTAAATGCAATATCCTAGACTTCAGGCTCGGGTCGAGGCGCATTTTGGAGGCTCAGGCTTAAGGACCTGAATCGAGACTCAGAGTCTAGTGTTTGAATCCGCTCTCAGGCTCTAAGGTTTAAATTCAGGATCAGCCTATGGGTCTATGGTTCATGAGAGTTAGACTCGAAGTTTACAAACCTAAGAACAACATTACCTATAACCATACCTGAACAAGGCATAGGGGTTGACCCCCCAGAAAATTTTGAAAGTGAAAAATACTATAATTTTTGAAGCGAAACGCGTTTTTTGAATGAAAACTCCTTTTTGAGAAAAATTGTCTCAGAAAACCGCATAGTTTTGAGCACCGCCCACAGATTTTCAAGAAATTCTGAAATGAACCGCCCCCCCCCCCCAACAAAGATCCAGACCTTGTGCAGGTATGCCTATAACATATATTTTATTTCTTGATTTCGAATAATCTTTGTATACCATCACATACCCATATTAGCGAATATTAGACTTAAAGCTCATACAAAAACTAGTATTTTCGGTATCGATCGAGAAATGAATGAGATTAATGTAGATTTTCTTTATTTGAAGTTATAGTTGAAAAGCTTTAAATAGAATTAATTTATTAAAAGTTATCTTAAATGAAAAAAAATTTATTCACTAATCATAAATAAAGTATTCAATCATATAAATGATTTGAATAGAATTTATTTGACTTAAGTTTCACTGAATGAAAAGGATAATTAACTTATGGAAAAATCAATTACTACTTGACTTTTATGATAACAAATTACACAACCCGTAAAAAATTAGCTAAAAAAGTGCATAACAATAGAACAATCGCTAATGCATTGAACCGAATAACTAAATAGAAAAAGAAATTCTCCCCTTCAGACACACTTCAATATCTATTCGACTTGAAAAAGTATAACAACAAAAAAATCTTAACTTAAGTGTCACTCAAAAGATTACTATAGAATATAATTATTTCAAAAATACATAACAATTGATTAAAATTTTTCAAATTCTTTAAACTCCTTAGAAAAAGGAAATAATACTTTTCTATTGCAGGAGTGTTGGGCAGAGGTAGACAATCCCTTTGGCGTAAACTCTGTGCCAATGAAATGTTTCCTTGAATTACAATACCAACCAGTATGTGAGATATGTAATTGATTATAAGATAAATCTTATGTATACTTTTTTAATATTTCTAACACATAGTGAGACTCCTCAGCAGTAATCCGCAGTTTTCATTTGCATTAAGTTTAATTTTTGTATAAATTAAAAATGAGTTCAGAAATTCTCAAATAATTTTCGCCCAAGTTAAATATTTTTTTGCAATTTTGTTAATCTCATTTATGTTATAATTAAAAGTTATAAATCATAACTAAGGAATTAAAGATCCGGAATAATACATATTTGCATATAATTTGCATGTGATGCATATTTTGCAAGTGCATATTTTGTACAATTTACTTTACTGAAAAATAAGCTTTTCTATTGAGAATTTAGGTGGTATTCTTGCTAAAAATTCCTAGAAATGATAATATAAAAATTTGTAAACTTTTTTCTCCGACACCTGTTATAAAGTGACAAAGTTGGGAATAATTTGAAACTTCAAGATATTTCTTGTTTTAAATGTGTCCCATTCAATTCATGTGATACTTAGGGAAATTTTTCCCGCTATACTTCACTATTATCTCAACGAGAAGCTTATAATTTGATAATTTTATGATGTATTTGATAAATATCTATAATAATATACTTTAAATTGGATTATTATTAACAACATTTACTGGTTTATTACTTTATTTTCTGATAAATTGACATTTTTCACGTGCATATATGCGCATTTTAGCTAAATTTTTGCATATTTTATCCAGGTCATAGCTATTAACTAAAAAATATGTAGATAAGAAAAATAATTTTTTAAAGCAGTTAATCTATAGTGCTTTATATATTTATAGTGCTTAACTCTTCATATATTTCCTGTCATATGTATCCTACCTGAAGGTTAAGCCCCTCTCATGTGCCAGACTGCCTAAAGTGACTGTTGCGCAACATTTTTGAGTGAAAGCTTTAGGAAAATAGAGAGAAGACAGAATATCTGAACTACATTATAATGCATTAGTTATGCAAAAGTGATTCAAAAATAACAATTGTGAAGCCACACATATTGCTTTTAGTCTGAAGCAGAAGTTTGTCTTCTGGAAGTATTTTATTAAGAGTTATACATGTATTGAAAAGCTATTGTATTAAAAAAATCAGCCTTTTATGTATAATTCAATTTGTTCCATACCTTTGATTTATGGTAGAGTTAGAACTTTACTATTCCAGCTTCAAGACATATTTCTAGAAATTGAAGTTCAAAGATTTAAATAAAATGTTTTAACAATTATTTTGATATGTAATGCAATACGTTATTAAATTTGGTTATTTATTAGCAAATAATGAGTTAAAATTCAAATAAAGTTACTCGTTATAAATACAGTAGAGTATTCTCATTAAAAGATTTTTCTATGCATTTAAATATAATGCATGTACAGTATAACAGAGAAGTTCACGCTCGCGCTCGTCAAGATTTTTACTTTAATAGCTTGCACTCGTGCTCTGATAACAAGCGTTTTCCTGTCAGTAATCATGATTTGAGGGACTTTTTATTAGACAAAATTAGTTTATTTTAGGCAAATGTGGGGTAATCTGTAGATTCTATGCTTAAATTCTTAAAAACTAAATAAATACCGTGTAATAAATTTTTGAGTAAAAATATTTAAGAGTGTAGTTATCGGTAGAGATTAGGTTTGGTTACAAGTGCACAGCTTTTATACAATAGTAATTGAGAAAATTACCAATTCCATGGAATTGTATTCAGAAAACTTAGTGGAGTGTTATTGAAATTCAAGAATTTAGTAGAATTTACACTTATATCTATTGTAATATATGAAATAAACAAATAAAATTTGCTGAAATGTATTGGAATGGTATGAAAATGGTATTGGAATGTTATTAAGATTTTTGAGTGGCATTGGAATGTTATTGGGATTCATTTTCACTTTTGTTGTGGGATTCAAATTGTATTAAATCAAATTTCGGTGGTACTCAAATTATTTTTTTGTGTTTTTTCAACAATTTAAATAAACAATAAATAAATTCTTCTTAAATAATAAATAAAAAACTATTTATTAATTACAGTAAAACCTGTATAAGTTGATTACTCATTAGACACCAACTTCCTGATCAACATATACAGTGATCAACTTATAAAGGTTATGTTAAACCTATGGAATTCTGCACAGACACCAATATAGCGATCAACTTAAGCATGCGATTAACTTATAGAGGTGATCAACTCTACAGGTTATACTGTATTAATAAATATAAATAGTGTTACTAACCTTACCGAAATGGCCGGGAAAGTACCAGAATCGAATTTTGCTTTCCGGTCGAAGGAAGGTATCATTTCTTAACACATAAATGTCTGAATAGTTTATTTAGAACTTTAAAGAATAGATTATAAAATTTATTAAAAACTTATTAAATATATAACTTGAAAATATGATTGCGTATACTGTAACTATTAGTCATGAAGTATTTATAAAATTTATAAATATAACTATTTTTGATTAAGTTTCAAATTTTTAATTTGGTTCTCGTTCCTGAAAATCTTTCTTTTTTTGTTTTCGTTCTTCGAACTGATTCAACATAAGTATAAACCGTATAAACTATAAAGTGGTCAGTGTTGAAACGGAGTCTGTATACTTATAAACTTTTGAAAAGTTAAGAATCACACACCGAAGAGTTGGCACCGCTAATTATAAATATATTGCTTAATAGCCTATATATCCTATCTATGGAAATATTATACACTAATTATGAGTTAGAGAAGGCATGTGTTTAAGTGAAAGGCATAGTGAAATAGAAATACGGAAAAGTGGGAACACACCGTTTAACTAGGCATTAGTTAGTGGAGTGAGTTTTATTCAGGTTCAGGTAATCAAACCTTTAGTTTTGTACTAATATTTGTTTTTAGAACTTATAAACTTTTAAACTAATAATTGTTAGGACTTTAGATATGACGTCAGACTTGTTGTAAAAAATATGAAATTATTTTTAAAAATATACAGTAGGACTTAACGCTCGAGAGCGCTTATGTTCCCACTGGGCTTCATAGGCTTGAATATTGAACATCACTTATGTTTAATAATATTCTCTATTAGTGATGAAAAACATTAGAATTTGAACCCCAATCCCATCCCATAACTTAAAAATGAACCACACCATTTTTTGCAATCCCAATCAGATCCCATAGGTTTGTGAGTCAGATTTGCATCACTATTCTCTATCGTTATTAGATTTGCAACTTATTATTTAACTTTAAAAAGATCAAAATTGGATACTTTATTTTGCTATATTTTTGCATATACTGGTACCTCAATAAGTGCAGAATAAGTGAAGCGAATGGGTTTCGTTGGTTTCATAATACTTTATAATATTATACATTATACAGTTCTATGTCTTATTCAAATTCATATGTATTGTACACTGACAGTCCATTAAATGGAATTTAAAATTTAATGTGAACTCAATTTTGAAGTCATTAAAATTAAATTTACAATAACACTGCTCAAGAAGAGTATAATTTTCTCTTTTAATATTACTCTTTTTACTATTTGCTAAATATATTGGTTTTTAATTAAACGTATCAGATATTTCCTGCAACAGTACTTTTCTTTATGATTTATTTACTATACATTTTCTCACAAAAGGTATTTTTTTATAACATTGCTTAGAAATCAATATAAGTAAATATATAAATCATTAAAACTTAATTTGTTTTTGATTAAAATAATACATTCAATACAATTGACTCGCAATATAAGCAACAGACAAATTGCACAATAGAAATCTCTCTTTCAGACACACTTCAACATCTATTAGACATAAAAAAGCAACAACATAAAATATTTTGTTTTTAACATCAGAAATTGCAGCAGTGTGCAAATTGCTTTTTATGGAAATCATTATATCCTAGTCTATCATAAAGTACAGGTATGGCAACTTTATTTTAATTTAAATAATACAGAAGCAATAGACAAAATTTAAATACCAGAATCATTTTCATGTTAAATAATAATTAAGTTAATTTATAAAATACATTTGAAGTAAAACATACAAAAACAGCAAAACATACAGTAAACATAACAAAACATTTTATTGCTTTTAAGAATATGACGTTTTAAATTTTAAAAAATTCATTTCAATATTTTACAGCACAATTTTAATTATTTCTAACAAATTTACATATTGATCACAACATTTGATAGAACAGAGATTTTCAACCTTTAAAACCTCACTGGATCAATTTTTAATAAAACTACGTGGCGGACCTCAAAATTATAATATGTATTTATCTTAAGGGGTTTATTTTGACTCCTAGATTAAATAGTCTGAAAATGGACAGAAAACTCAAAAATAAATTAAAAATTTGTAAGCTAATATAAATTTAATTAAAAGTATACAATTTAAACACATTAATATATAGCATACAGGCTATGTAAACTTGATTTGCCCTTTCTACAGAAATAATATTATAGTTAGGCAAACAGATTTCCTTTCCTAAATTTCACCATTTTGTAACCACCAGGTTAAGTTATATTTGATCAAAATTTTAAATTTTGATCAATTTATTAAATAAAAATTCTAAATTACTTAAAATGAAAACATGGAAAAATAAGAGAATTTAATAAAGATTTCTTTTAATGAGCTACAAATCAAAATAACACCTTTGTGTTGATATTTTTGATTAATAAGTTATTAATAATAACTAAATACTATATAAATTGTTTAACAACTTAGAAATACAGTATACTCTTACTGAAGTACACACGGACCACTTTCATTTAATTATTATATTTTTTTGAAACAAAAATAACTTATTTGAAAACCACAAGTGGTCCGTAAAAGGGAGGATGAAAACTGCTATAATTTAATATTAATAACATGTCATATCGTTTAATATAGTTATTTTCCACTTATAATAACTCACTTATAAATCTATTTAATAATGTAAAGTTCAAACCAAATGATAAATAGATATTCTAATGAAAATATATGTGTTTCAAATATAAATGACAATGTTTCCATTTAATTGTCAAAATACCTCTTTATAGTGAATTCAAAAATGCTGTCACTAATAAATTCACTGAGTTATCGCTTTTAGCATTTGGATTAATTTAATATATAATACAGTTTATCCTCTTTATAGTGAAATGCCTTTACTATAACGATATTTTGATGAACAAACATAAGTTAAAGGCTAAAAATGTAATTGTTGTTGGTCTTATTTTAAGCTGGCTTTCACTATAACCAGTTTCAATATAAATGGGATGAACTGTATTTTGAATTCCGCGTTTTATTATAAGATATTAGCTCGCTTTATGAGCTAATAGTACAGTGTATACTTACAATATTTATTAAGGTTAATGTTAAGGTTAGTATTTATCTGAAAGTTAATTAATTCAATGAATTCAAATTTATATTAGATTTTTATAATCGAAATAAATTTTAATACAGTACAAACATAACAAAATTGATTTTGTAGATGCTTAACAAAAATTGACAACAATATGCAACTTAAAAATTAATTATTATCCTCTTAGGCCAAAGAATTTCATTCCACCTTTTTTTATATCGCTTCCAACATCATCGTTGTCGTACCTATTTTTAAAAAATTAAATTTAAGACACGTTATGATTATTTTTCTGTTTTACGAGTGCGCACATCTTTTATTTAAAATAAGAGCAAAAACATTATTGGTATTAAACTATATTAAAAAATAAGGTCATCTTTTATTTGAAAGTTATTTTCATCACTTGATGTTAAACTTGAAAATAGAAATGTTATGAAAAGATTTATTTAAAAAAGCCTTTTGCTTATGAGTGTGAAATTTTTAACTCTTTGAAGCAAATAACTTGTGAGTATTTTTTCTTTGAGTTTGTTCAGAGTTTAAACTCATAGATATTGAGCTATGAAATCAATGGTATTAAAAAATTCATACAATTAATATTAATATTTAATTAGAGTTATCTGAAAAATAGTCAATAGTATTTTTTGTGTTTTAAAGATATTGCAAATAGCGTTCATATTTATTACGACAATATTAATAAGAGCTGATGGACAAGGATTTGGTGGTTTCGGTGGATTTGGCTCTTTTGGGAATATGGGAGGATTCGGTGGTGGATTTGGAGCAATGCCACCACCATTTTTAAGTGGTTTTGGAGGTCCTCCGCCTTTCAGAGGCCCTCCACGTTTTGGAGGTCCCCCACCTTTTGGAGCTTTCGGAGGTTATCAAGCTTTCGGGAGTTCTCCAGCTTTCGGAAATTCCCCACCTTTTGGGGGTTCTCCAGCTCTCGGAAGTCCCCCACCTTTTGGGGGTTCTCCACCTTTCGCCAGTCCTCCGTCCAGTTTTGGCAGTTTTGGAGGATTTCCACCGGGATTCAGAGGTTTCGGTGGAGATTCTTCTGGTTTAGAAGAGTTTGGAGGACTTCCGCCTCGTTCTTCTGGTTTAAGTGAATCTATTGGTGAGAGTCAAGGATTTGAAGCGCAAGAAGATGGCATTGTCTACGAAGATGATGAAATGAGTTTAGGGTCCAGTCATCAGGGATATAAAAGTTATTTTAGATAAAGTATTTTTTTCAATTTTTATAAATATTTGCATAACTCATTCATTTGTGTCTTAAAGATATATTGTAAGTCTTGTTGTGCAATAAAAATCTATGAAGTCTTAATACAAAATAACGTAGTATTTAAGGTGCCTTTCAAGTGGAGTATTGTATCGCTTGTGAAAAATTTGTGTTTTGTTTGTAATAGAAGTTAAATTACTGTTTATCACGATAGCAAAGCTTTTTGTTATAGTATTTCATTTTTTTTATTGTTTATCTTGTTTATCATGAAAATAACTGCAGATATTATCCAGTTTTTGATCATAAGATGAGTGAAATAAACAAAAATAATATTACCTTTTGATTTAATAGAGAAAAAAGAAGGCCAAACATAATAAGATTTAATGAAGCATAACATGTAATCCTATTGTATTCAATTTATTTGTATTGCATTTAAAATAGATTTGCGGACAAAATTTTTGCAAAAACAAGTTTAAGTTATATTAAATTCAATTTATAACTTTTGAAATACCTATTTGTTTGTTAAGACATTCACTCTTTAAGATTCAAATTTTAAGGAACTTTTATTATATAATCAAATGATTTCTTTGTTTCTGAACAAAATAAATAGACCACAAACTGTGGCATAAACTTTATTAATTATAAAGTGGATAATATTGTTAATTACTAACTGTTAGCCTTCATCAGCACAAATGAGTTAAATATAATTATTGATTCACTCATTTATTTTAAACATTTGCTTTACAACGGATGACGAGAAATATGAGATCAAAAACTTTTATAGTTTAATAGCTGGGAAGAAATGTTGCAAATGAGTAAATCGTTTGATTTGATTTACTTCTGTTATTGAAAGATAGCGTATAGTAAAAGAAATTATACTATAATAACCACTTTATCATTAATGAAATTTATACCACAGTTAATGGTTTATTATAGATGTGAAAAATTATGAAATCTAAATTTCATGTGAATATATGCTTCACAATTGCATAACTATTAATGTGTTTTACTCTAAAACTTTTAGAGGTAAAAACTTTTTTCAAATTAATGAAATACTAAATCAATAGTTAGTGTAAACTTTGAATTTCACTTTATATATACTGTAAAAAGAGCAAAAAAACTTTGCAACCATTTATTTTTTTTATTTATTTAACATTTTAAGATCATAGAAAACTTTGTTTATTGAGTTGAGTTTTTTGAGTAATTTTATTTGACTGAGACTTTTTCTGTTTTCTTACTTTAAAACAGCATATTTCTTAAAAAAAATCATTTATTCGCCAAATTTTAAACTCATATTAGAAACGTTTATCATTAGTAATGATAAACATTTATAATCTGTGTAATGATTAAGAACTTTTTTAGTTCTTAAACTACAAACATTTTGAGATGTCTCTCAAACAATAGCCATCTGAAAATATTTGGCTTAAACTGCAGTCAATTTCTGTTTAATACTATAACGAAAAAGTTAATTCACCAAAAAATTGAATAAAAAGTAATTAAAATAATATTCTTCTATAAAAGTGTCATTTAATCAAATTTAAAACTTCATTAGTGCTAAACATTTATTGATTAAACACCAAAACAGCAAATTTAAAAAATTCATACCAATTGTGGTCAACTTTTTTTCCTCTCATTGCAGTAAAAGTAGATCTTTTGTCATCAGTTTCATCATCACCTTGAAGGCCATCCCTTTTATCATAAAACTTTGTGTCTCTCATAGGCGTAAAATGTTTATTAATAGTATGCCATTTATCATAACTATTATCCAATGCATGTCCTCTCATATCCCCTTTAATTGAATCCACTTCTTGTCCATCAAAATTAGGCCAAACATTCCTTCCCCTCACAGGTATGAAATGTGAAGGAATCTGTTTTGACCAAAGTTTATAGCCATAGGGTTGTCTCCGCTTTTCATACTATCATAGATTTTGAATAATATTCAAAAATATTGAACAGTTCATCAAAAATATTTCACCTGTTTTTCAGCATTACAATAGCTAAACATGATTTCAGTCATCAGTATTATAGCCATAAGTATCCAATTTTTATTATGTCTGATCAGCATATTTCTGGTAATTGAACTCTAAATAATATTTGAGTAACTTTTTAATATTACAAATAACTATGTATTTAAATAATTATATCTTAATAAAGCTATAAAATATTCATAACAATGTAGTCAAACACCAAATATTTGAACTTAAAGTATAAGATTTTCACATTTTAAACAATATTTTTAATCTAAATCATTTTGGGGGACAAGTCAACAAATTAAGTTAATCACGAATTTAAGGTGAATGTAACAATTAGATTGCATGCAAATAGAGTAAAGTCTTTTTTGTTTTTAACGAGTTACTAATGGTGTGTACAATATATGCATAAATATATTCTAAAAGACTTTTATTAATTCTTAGTAATATCTTAGCTATCATTAAAACTTTAACTTTATTTAAACTGTTGTCACATAGAATACTATTGTCTTTTTTGTAACATTAAGTTTTATTTACTAATAAATTCTTAAAATAAATTAAATGAAAAGGTGTTACAGACTTGTTAAGTCTTAATCTCTAGCCTCAGGTCAAGTTATAGACATATCATATTAGCTGCACTTGATTTTTATGAGAGATGAGTGACTTATTTTATAATCAGATTTTAAGTATTCGCTTTCAAGTATATTTACGTGTGTGCTATAAAGTTGTAACACCAAAAAAACTAATTTCGGAAATAAATTGCTGGAAAAGTATAGACTTGAATGCTGTTAAACTGTTTAAGTTTGAAAAGTATTAGATTTATTTTAGACATAATTCAAATGCTTTTCCATCTTAAAAAGTTTAACAATATTCAAAATGTCACCTTCACCTCAAATCAAACTTATCTCTAAAATTAGCTTTTTAATTAGGTTAGGTTAGGTTTAGAGTACTCCATTGGCGAATTAAAAAAATACTTTTAATTAAATTTAATATGGGATCAAAAATACAATTTTGAGTTGAGATTAGATAAACAATTTTTTTAAAAATTACTTTAAAGTATCGAGACTTTTCATTTAATATCATATTCATTAATAAGGGTCAATTGTGAGTTATTTTAACTCTTGCAAAAACTTTATCACCTTTTGCATAGTTATTTTACAAATTTCTTAATTTTATTACCATTAATGCTCAAGCATTTCGTGCCCGAACACTGAACCCCAGAGCAGGAGTACAATATGATTGTAAATTGACATATTTTTCATATTATGAATGCAGGATAAATGTTTTTAATATTAAAAATGTTAATTTCATATCTAAAGTATGGATTTTAATGGAATTAGTGGGTATCATAATTAGCAAAATTACAGTTCAAATGAAATAAAATTTTGGGCTAAAAAAGCATTTAAATCCATCAAAGGCTCAATAGCGTAACCAAACCTCCAGATTTTAAGCTATTTTCAAAAAAAAGCCAGTTATTGGTTCCCCTTTACATTTTTCTGAAAATAAAAATTTATAAAAAAATATCCTTTGGTCACCTCTTTGATTTTTAAACTGATTTTTAAGGAGTTCGAAAAATACCTTAGAAAGTGGGTCGCGACCAAAAAAGTTTGGAAACCTATGCTCTAGACCGGGCTGCAGATTAGTTGGAGATAGTTCAGTGCCTCTCAGTCAATGTGATTCACACTATCCTAATCTGGCATAAACTGCTTTAATACCTTTGAGTCGGAAAAGCGGTATATAAATGAATAATTACATGTAAATTATTAAAATTGATAGTATTTAGATTTGAAACTTATAAATCAAAAACTTTTTAAATATCATTAAAATCAGTCTTTCAATAAATACATGACATTTAATATGTCATAATATTTTTAAAACTTGTATAACTTATTAATAAAAGAAAGTTATTAACAATCAGCTCAAACACTTATTTACATAAAAAGGATACAGAATAAAATTTTAAGCAAACAAACTATAGTTAATGCTAAACACGAGTCAATATAGTTATTTGAAGTGCAAAATATATCTGGCATTTAGAGTCTTAGATTGTATTGAATTTTAAATTATGTAAATGTTTTTATAATACAGTATAATATTCTGTATTCAATGCATTAATGCTAGAAATTCTCGAAATATCTTTTGCTTTGAAGGAAGCGAATTAAGCGAAAAATAAACTTAAATTAAATAAATCTATGAATTGTAACACAGAAGCTACAGGTATCTGAAAAGGTCTTCTCAAATTGTCAATTTAGGCTACATTTTATTTTGCAGAATATATTCTTTTTAAGTTTTTGGATCAATAAATTCAAAGGCTGCGCGCTATTGTATAATATGTAACAAATTTAATACATTATAACTAAATTTTACACTCCCTGGCCTCGGAAGACCAAAAATCCAGGCTATATCACTATTACATAGAGAAAGAATAGTTGCGAAACAATTTTTATACATTGGTTTAACTAAAGAATGTTTTGATCAATTGTTCACATCTTTTCTTCTATTGTTATGAATAAAATTCTACAGAATAGAGTACTTGTGAATATTCATCTTAAGAACAGAAAAATGTATAATTCACTTAACCTTTTTTGACGTTTGCTCAGACGTTATTAAAAATTCATACATTTTCTTATACGTTGCTTTTTTACCCACAGCTGAAACTCTTTAATTTCTCTGTGAAATAATTTTAGATATCTCTGCGGTATATCTCTTTCATACAGATAATTAGCAGAAATAAATTCATTTTGTTGGCAAAGTGTGTTTCTTTTTTGATAGATACAAAAAAGTTTTAATATGCAATTTTGGTCGCTTTTAACATTGATAAATAATTTTCTATTTACGATATATCTTTCGTGATAGGAGAAGACACATTTTCTAATTATATCTGTTTGAAAAAATGCTGCAGAACTATTTATAACTAGTTCAAAGAAATATTAAAAATTCTGTATATATAAGTGGAAAAAAGCACACAATAAGAAAGAGTAAGTTATAACAAGAAATATATGTTTTTATGCCAATAGAGTAATACTCTTTTATATAGTGGATTACTTTATAATAATTAATTCTCAATACTGTATATTTAAAGCAAGTCTAGACATAAGTTTTATTCAAATAATGATATAAAATTTAATACCCCTTTATAGTAAAGTCACGATATAGTGAATATCTGTAAATACCGTAAATACAGTCAAAACCAAAAGAAAAGCGCAGTTTTGAGATATATATTTCAGTGGATAGCATACGATAATAAAATAACTTCCAAATCTATTTAATCTGATAGAGTGATAGTTTAATAAAATTGATATCAAACAAATAGTGAGTCAGTGATAAAAATATTTTCATAGCTTCTCATAATTTGGTTATAATATAATTAGAAATTTTCGGTTAATGTATTTTAATCAATATTTCTTAAGTTTTTAGTAAATATATCAAATAGTAATTTATTATATCGATTAATTCGTTTAATATTTAGGCCGCTATTTCAAAAATTAAAATTTTTCTAATTTTCCACTTTCTAAACAAAGTTTAACCATATTTAATGGTTTTAATTAACTTTATTTGAAAGTAGTTTTAACCTAAAATAAACACTTTTGATTTAAAGTTGAACCTTAATTATGTTTGAATCTCATACTTCATACAATATGTTCAGCTCAATTTTTGAACTCAACCTAAGATTTTTATTTATTTTTAAGTCTGAACTTAACTGATCTAAAGTTAACTTTTTATTTAAGTATAGAAAAATTTTATTATAATGGACTCAACTAAAATGCTTTACAATAAAGTATATATCTTTATAAAATTGTGCTTTTCTTTTGGGTTTGACTGTACGTCTGGTTCCCAGCAATTCACTATATATTTAGACAAACAATTCTATTAAACTTTTTAGCATTCTATCAGAGATATAAATAATTTCATAAAAAGCTTATCATTAATGATAAAAAGTTTAATATCTTTTACCATTTAATTAAACCCAAAACACAAATAAGCAAAAGATAAAAAATAGTTAATATATTCACAAATTATCTAAATTTGTTTCAATTTAGATATTTTGCAGAATATTAGACTTAAAACTGCTAATAAACGAAGCGAAAGTACAATTCGTTTGAATGCATACAGTATGTGATTAGCATTTTTTGCTCATAAAATATTAGTCATATACCCGTTAAGAGCTTTTTGGGCCAAAAAAGTTATTCAGTCACTTAAAGAAACTTTAATTTATTCTGCTTATTGAAATTAATATAAAGAAAAAAATTCATAATCTTATGAACCGATAACAGAATATATTATAAAACACAAGAATTTTCATCCAGTTATGAAAAAGTATTGAATTTTTAATGAATATCAAAAGTTTTAATTCTAAAGAAAACTAAATATTTGAACAAATTTTCAAAATGAAGATTATTTTAAGTTGAATTTTAAACAAAAAAAAAATACGAAATGAAAAAAATAAAAATACAAGGCTTCAAAAAAATTTGAGAGGAAATGATTTAAAACTATAAAATATTACAGTGATTAATAACAGGAAACAATTGTTTTGAAAAAAATTGAGCATAAAAAACACTTTAGAAAGAAATGATTAATAAATGAGTACAAAACAGCGTAAGTGACAGCAATACAAGAGATAAAAGAAAACTTTATTACCTGTTAGTTTAGAAAAGATTTATTTTCAAAAACAATCCTTCACTGGAAATGAGAGAACATGTACTGACAGTTATATTAAAGAGTAGAAGCAATTTATATAATGAAGAGATGAGAGAGAACAACAAGAGTCTAATGATATAAACAGAGACAGACTTTTATATGATTTATAAATGAAAAGATCAATCTCTAAATGATTTTGGATGTAATTCTAATTACCAGCAAATGTTCGCATATAAAGGTTTGCTAGAATTGAGTGATTTGTAGTAAACTTTTAAACTACTTTTTATCAGCACTTACTTATTGATTGCATTGACATATCATGTGATCTCAGGTGCATCTGTGATGAAGTCTTCTTTTTTAGCCGTAACCATAGATTCTTTTTCTAAAAGTTTATTACTTTTGCTTATCTTTATAGCTATTCGATTGTGATTTTTATCTATATTTTCTGGTCTATGAACTTATTTTTTTGCTAAAGTTTTTATTGAAATAAAAGTTTTTGTTTAAATGATTAGTAGTTTTTGAACTTAACATTTTTTTATATTTCTTGGTATTGTATTATATTTTAGGATAATTTGTTTTATGAATATTTATAAGACTTTAAATACTTTTTTGAATTACAAATATTTTTTAATTGAGTAAAAATCGAATCTTTGTTATATAATTAACTCTTTATTATGATTAAAAAATTTGATATTTAAAATTCATTTCTATGATATTTAATACCGGTATATAATGACTATTGAAATAATTAATAAAATATATATTTGAGATAAAGTCTAAACTAAAAAATAATTTACATTAAGAACACTTTGAAGTAATAAATTATAACTTTAGTTAAAAATGAATGAATAAAGTCTATGAAATAATTGATTGCTTAAATGCAGTGAACAGTCAGTTTGAGTTGAGTCTTAAAATGATTGGAATAAAAGCAAATATAAAATAATAATTAACGGTATATTAATAATTAAAATTGATAATAAAATGAAACGGTAAAAAACAGATCATTAACAATATAATAGTTATATAATTAAAAGTCAATTAAATTAGTTTAAAATTTGATTTAAATAATAAAAATATAATAATTAAACACTAATTTGGTTCAAACTTTTTTTCAACAATAATAGGGCAGTATTTTTAGCGCTTTATCCACTTTAACCTTTTCGTTGAGAGCTTTGGCAATATTTTCTTCGCGTTTCTCTTTCTGTTCTTTAGTCTCTCCTCTTTGTTTGGCCTCATATTTGATGTTTTGGGCGGCGATGTGTTGTTTAGACCGAAACGCAGCCAAATGTGCGTACATTACTGGCGTTGGGATTGATATCGATTTTGTGCAACGACAGTAAGTGTAACACAGATAGTATGACAGCATTTGCTTTTGGTCTGCACTCAGTTTGTGGTCATCGCGAAGGACTTCATATTTCGCGTGACGTGAAGTGCCCTAAAAGTATAGTAAATAACAAAACAATAAGAAAGAAAATCTAATTAAGAGAAAAACCAGTTTTTAATTCGATAATAAACTTAACTAAACTTTTAAGTAATCAAAAAGTTATATTCAGTTTAAATAAATCTATTATTAAATTAAAATTTATATAAATCTTGTCCACCGATAAACTGATAATAACCTTATCGTCAAATATAATCTCTTGACTAAAATAAGAATTTGAATTATATATTAAAATAAAATTTTATTTTGAATACTAAAATAGAAATTGAAGTAATAATTAGAAATAATATTGAAATAACAATCACTTACAAGCATTCCTCTGTGTGAACACAGATGAAACTCATCATAATTAGGATTAGTTATAGTGCTGTCGACTACAGTTCCCGCAGGAATGTTATGCACAGGTCTTCCTCTGTTATCGAACACCTCTTTGAAAGGCATAAACCTCGTGTGGTGTCGTTTTTGGACCACAAAAAACGTAATTTTCGGCATAAAATTCTTGACAACTTTACGATAGGCTTCACTAATAAGAGGTATCTCTTGTTCAATAACTTGATTGAACTGACCCTCAGAAACGCCATCACGAAAAACAACAATACTTTGAGGGTATTTACCGTTATGTTTATGAAACTGCTGTAACAGTTCGCTAATCATTACATCAAAACGAGAAATAATTTCTTTATTCTGCGGCTGAACCAAAATACTGGCGCAATATTTACTAAATTCCTGATCATAAGAGCCGACACACGCGGCTATCGATGAGATAACCTTTTCATTGGCCAAAGGATTAGTTCCCGGATGTGTGACATCGACGCCAACAATCATTGTTGTGCTCTTATTACCAGTGAATGTGTCCGGTCTTTGAATAGCACTCAGTATTTGATTTTTGCCGTCAAGTTTGGCATTAATTTTGAGCAAAATATTATTGAAATAGCCCTTTGGGTCATCGGGCACTGTTAGGAACTTGTCGTCGTTTATACACTGAGTGATAACTCCGTGTTCTATATCTCCATAGAATTTAATCGCGTAATAGATTTCACTGACGGCCGGTATGCAAAAGAAGATCAATTGTAAATTAGGGAACTCTTTCTTGGCTCTCTTGACCGCACTCTCAATAGTGGCCATACTTCTATACGGACCGGACATTGCCTTTGAAGGCTTCGCCTCCACATCAATGGCATTAATTCTAATACCCATTTGTCGTCCGGTTTTAATTAATTCATTAAAAAAATTATTGAACGCATTCTTAAAGTCAGTGTTCACTCTTTCAGAGAGATTATAAAAACACCAATCGGTTAACACTTTGCCTTCGAATAGTTTTCGGTCACTTCCCGAACAATTGGGAGCCTCTAATACACGACCGTTGAGTTTAATAGGTTTTAAACTGATTTTGAGACCAAATCCTTTTAATAAATCATCGCTTTCATGATTAATGGCTTCCACCGATTCCTGATTCAAACCAAACCTTTCGAGAGGTTTCTGTTGATTGGAGGCATCGACTATACTTCGCGTCATATTCGATGTAATCATCCTTTTAGGCATCGGTTGATCCGGATATACATCACAGACCTCTACCGGTAAATATCGTCCGCCTCTTAATTGAATGCACGGAATATTCTTCTTCTGGAGTCGTATTTTATATTCTTTAAAGAAATAGTCCTCAACACTAATCCGCTCACTGCCAGAGCCGTCAGTCTTAATAATCTCAAACATGCATTCGTCAGGCTTTAAGACAGAAAGCGATTCAACAAAATATCTCCTCTTTTGGTTCACTATATGTGTAGTGTATATCTTGAGTCCAACTATTTTGCGATTGATTTTGTCGATCATATCCTTAGAGAACGGTTTATTCAATTCACTGACACCTAATTCGCGAGACATGTAGTCTATTAGACTTCCAGAGTCTCTGAATAGAGTCGCACTTCTGTCCACATTTAGTGTGAGCCCCACTTCAGTCAATTGGACCGACTGGTGGTGTCCGAAGCCAATCAACGCATTCTCGCCTCTAATCGGCAATTGATCTTCTCTTGAAAACAGGTTCCGTCCCACCGGTATTCGAGTCTCAGACGGCTTATAACGCAATACAGTCTCCAAGACTTGCATCGCTTCGCGAAAGTCTTCAAGACTTGGATTACGTAAAGTTCCGCTGAAATACGCGTTGATTACATTCATAGGAACCACATTTGCGAACTTAATGCTCACTTCAAACGTCTGTTCACGAAAACCATCCAATAGAATAACAACTTCCCGCCTAACCTGTTGGCCGTCAGCTATGGCCAGCTTTTCTCCAGTATAAAGATTTTTCTGTCCGTCAAATACATAAACTTTATTAGCGAACACTTCTTTACACTCTTTGGTCATTTTTTCGATGATTTTTCTGTTTTCCATTTGCTGTTCTCTTCGCATCTTTTTCTCTTCAGGCCCGACAATAACCATAAATCCTTTGCTATCATTCCTCTTGAGCTTAATCTCAATGTCATAATGAAAACAAGTGATGTCTTCGAACTCAAGCTTATAGTGATTTGCAATCAATTCAATTGGTGTTCCTTTTGAACCCTTTTTTGTCTTAACGATTGGCAAAACATTTGTTGTTTCACATAATTCGCGTACATTTCGTCTCAAAGGTCGTGAACCACCTCTTCCTCCACCTCGACTCTGACCACGACCTCTATAATCAACGCCACCTCTATGTTGATGACCTCCTCTTTGTTGAGATCCATCTCTCGCTTGTCCGCCACCAAAATCACTGCTTCCTTGACCTCTACGAGAGTCACCGCCACTTTGCTGACCATAAGCTCCTGAGTGTCCACTTCCTTGACCTCTACCTCTATAACCACCGGTTGTATCGCCTCTGCCTTGATCTCTGGCTCTTTGACCGCTTTCACGACCTTAAGGTTCAAATTTATTATCAGTTTTTGTTTTTTTAGTGAATTTGGTTTTTATTTATTTATTGAAAATGTGTTTATATTTTATGTATTATTAAAACAATTTTTTATTTAATTAATTGAATGCTTACTAACCATAATTTGATGACATCTTTATTATTGTTTTGTTTCCTAATAATTGAGTTTTGTTTTTTGCAAATAATATCTGAAAATGAAAGACAAATAAATTGATAATTATATTAAATATTTAATTAATTTTTTTATACACAAAACTGTGGATTAAAATAATTAATAGAAACGAAAATTTTTAAATCATTTCTAAAAACGGATCGAAATTTTAGTTAAAATATAAACAATTTTTTTTAATTAAAAACAAAATTAATATAAAATTTAATATAAAAATAATTAAAACATAGTTTTTAGTGAAACACTAACTTATGATTTGTTTAATTACTTCAAAACTGCATTCAATTTAAGACATATTTTAATCAATAATTATATAAAAACATAAAATTGTAATCAAAATGACTGAATAGTTATGAAAACATTTATAAACTTATTTTTTTAATAGTTTTAATCTAAAAATCAATATTAGATAACTATTTAAAACATTTGTTTAATCAATTAAAAAGATCTTATATATCATCGAAATTTTGTTACCTTTAGAAGTATAGTAAGATTAAAAAGGTATTAAAGCTCACGTTTAAAAAGAGCCAATACATTAATTAAAGTTAACATTTATTTTAAACATAATATATAACAGTGTTTATACTCAAACACTTGAGTAATACTTAAATGAAAGCAAAATATAGTTAAATACTTTTACTTTAACTCAAAATAAAATACATGACATGAAAATACTCTGAATCATAAAATACTCAAATGAATTAAGTATTTATAAATAGCGGTGAAACGAGAATTTAACCCATCATTTTTTGATAAAACCATTGTTTATTTACTTTATAAGTAAGCAGTGCTTTAACTTTGAGTTACATTACCCTCTTTGACATTACCTATCTCTTGTATTAATCATTTAATTATTTAGCATGCAAAGCAGTGCCGTAGCCAGGATTTTAGGCTTAGGGGGGCTACACATAGGAAAAATTGAAGTTTTCGTTACTCAAAAAACACTGATATATAGATGGCTTATATAGTATGATCGAAATAATGATACTTTTAGAAATATAATATGATATTAAATGATATTTATATATTTAGTTTAAAAAGTACTCCTTATTAAAATTGAGGTAACTTTTTACTTTAAGTAACAGTAAAGTTTAGTTTTTTGAAAAGTACACTTCTTGCCTAAATTATAACGTTTTGACCTGAACCCAGCTAACCCGCGAGACTGGTGAGACCTAACCCGACCAAACTATTTATCATTAAAGTAGATTTAATTAGGCTTAGGTTTGATTTGTTTATATTTACCCTTTTGGTTTCAAAGCACATATAATTACAAAATGAGCAAAAAGTTCACTTTGTGCCAAAACCGAAATCCAACACAATGTCAGATACGAAAAGTGCTTTGTCTTCAAATTATCCTCTAAAGCAGCGCTGTCCAACTCATTTTGCTTCAAGGGTCACAATATGTAGGCCATTGCCTGTGGGCCACTAATTTATAAAAAGGATATGTCCGCTCGCCCATAGAAAATGGCGTAAGCCACCGATTTTTTTGAATTTTTTTTATTGAAATGTTGATTAAAAACAAGCATACGTTTTATTCATGACAATGATGATAGGCCACGGGATGGGCCAGGGCGAATTTTTTAATAAAAAATTTCAAATTTGAATTACAAAAAAAACCGTTAGAGATTATGTGAAAATTTTTTCACTAAAAAATCTTATTTTTGAATGTTTTTTTAAGAAAAACAATTGTTGAATAAGTAAATTAAATTTTTCAAGAATTACGTCAAAAATAAATTTTTAAAGATAATTATTGAAACGGCGCCCCTCGATTATCATGCTGCAAAAAATATATTTGATAGTACAGTATAAGATGCATTAATGATGAAAAAATTATTGTGATAATCGAAGGGCGCCATATCGAAAAAAATTATTTTGTAAATAACAGCTTATTATTAAACTACAGTATTTGACAAAATTAAAAGTCCAGTTATTTATAAATGAAAATATTGCTAAAAACGCAATAAAATTCCATAAAAAGCCAGTTAATACTTTGCTATATCCTTAATACTATCCTATTCTGTCTGGTTTCGTTCCGAACCGCAGAAAACCGATTCGCCGATAACAGATTCGACAAAATATTAAGTATGAGTACAAAAACATTCCCATTACTGATTTATGTGTGAAGACATCAATTTTATTGCTTTCATTCATTTTATATTTTTAAATCACCGTTATCATATATTTTTATTGATATGTAAAGTTCCGATTACCCTAATTATGTGCGTATAAGTTGCACCCACAGATAAGTCGCACCACTAAGAATAGCTTCAATTTTATAATAAAATCGCAACTCACAGATAAGTCGCACATCATTTATAAAGGTTTAACAAAATAACGCATGTGCACAAATCAGCGAATAACAAAACAGAGTGCAATTTTCATAATAAACATAAGTCATGCTTTTGTTTTTGAATCTCAACAAAATATAGCATTTATTTATTAAATTAGTTTTAATTGTGATATAATTGGTGATACATTTATAAATTAGTCAAAGTTTAAAATGCCTAAAACACGTAATTCATACACAAGCGCTAAAAAACTGGAAATTGTCAATTATGCTCAAATTCATGGCAACAGATCTGCTGAAAGACATTTTGGAGTTAATAAGAAACTGATCCGCGATTGGCGTAAAGTGAAACCAATTCTAAAGGTAATGAAGCCAAATAAGCGCTCACGAAGATCAGGCAAAGCATATTGGCCCGAACTAGAGTTAGAATTGAAGAATTGGATAATAGAAGAGAGGGCGAAAGGGAGACGCATATCAACTGTAATAATACGTTTGAAAGCGAAAGAAATGTCGGAACAAAAGTCAATCTTAAATTTTAAAGGTAGCCTTAATTGGTGTACAAGATTCATGAAACGAAATCGCTTATCTGTAAGCGCTGTAACATCTGTAATATCAACATATAGTGAAGTCTGCGAATGGATTAAAGAGAGTTGGGATAAAGTCTCAATTCAATGCATAAAAAATGGATTTCGTACGGCTGGGATTTGCGAATATACAACTGCAGATAATTCAGAACAAAATCCATTCGATGAATCAACAGATGAAGAGTTATCAGAAGACGAAGTAATACCTGAACAACTAACGCAAATATTAGAAGCATTTGAGACAGATTCTGAAGATGATTTTGATGGGTTTTAATACTTATTAAATACATTGATTTTAATAAAACGTTTGTAATTTTGATTGAATAAATCTTAGATTTTCACCTATAAGTCACACCCTTCGTATAAGTCGCAGCCATTATTTTCATAAGATTTTAACTTTTTTCTTCAGATAAGTCGCGACTTATACGC
>JAQGCH010000004.1:0-66227 GCA_034699485.1 Nanhermannia elegantula
GCTTTTGTTAGTGCTCTGCACTTTTGCTGTTCTCCCACTCAGAAGTGTACCATATAAGGGACCCACTATTGTAGGCAACTATTATTATTATTAGGGCAGCGATTCCGTGGTGCTAAAAAAGGAGAAATTTGGTGGTAAAATGGGGCTAAAACTCATTAAAAATGGGATTTAAAATTTCATTTTATATAATTATAAAAATTATTTTTACTTTAAAAATCGATAAAAAGGTATCACATTGTTATGTTGAATTGTATTTTCTGTCATAATTTCACTGTTATCAGCTTTATTGCCCTAAACTTTGGCATAACTAGGAGTTTATAGGAGAAAAATTTTAATTTTGGAAATATAAAAAATGGGTATATACGAGGGTCACAGTCGTAACTAGGGGTGGCAGAGGGAACTATAGCACCCCCAAAGATTTTTGTACACTTAAGTGTAGGCCTGTGGAAATTTTAAAAATTGTCATATCTAGGCTTTTTCCTATTTCTAGCCCTCCTAAACTGAAAATCGTGGTTACGGCACTGACGAGGGTTTTGCGTTATACGTGAAATTTTTTGAGTAAACCTGTATTTTTACATATTCCTAAATTAAGTTCAGTCACAATTTTCTTTAAGTTTAGAATAATATCTCTACAATAGTCCCGTAAAACGATCTTTGAATTTTTGTAGCTCAAAAAATCAAAGGGAGACAAAGGGATGGTTTGTTTTTGACTTAAATTTCATTATATTTTATATAAATAAATGAATTTTGTCCAAAATGGGAAAAACAAGGAAAAATGGAATTTATGGGGAAATAAAATGTCTCATTTTAATCCTTATTACTTACCTGGTGCTCATTTCATTTGATTGCACTGATTCAACTATGGTTTAATAAAGTGGGATTTACCACTGAATCGCTGCCCTCATTATTATGTTTGAAGGCACCGGAGAAAAACCACCTAAGACTGCTTTGAAGTGGACACAAAAGCATATCAAAGACATTCGGTCCCGATTAGTTTGCCAACAACTAATGCTTCAAATTTTTCAGTTTTCTTGTTAATTAAGTCTGATTTGAATGAAATTAGACGCGAATTATATGTAAATTAGACCAAAGATTCCAAATATGATAGTGATTTTTATCTAAAGCTAATAGTTTTTGAAATCTCAGCAGAATTGAAAAAATTTTTATATAAAAATTCAGTTGAAGTCAAATATCTTAAAATATATTAGGTTTAAATTAAATTCTCCATCATATCCGGAATTCTCGGTCTAATATACATATAATTCGACTATAATTTCATTCAAATTGAACTTAATTAACAAGAAAAATGAAAAATTTGAGGCATTAGTTGTCGACAAACCAACTGTTGGCAAACTGAACCAAACCCAAAGACATTACTGGAAACTGGGATTCAAACCCCAGACCATGAGATGCTCAGATTGATGTGCACTCGTCTGACTATGCCCTTAGCTGGCTGAGCTACAGTCTTCCCACAATTCAGGTTAATTTAAATACAAAGTAGGAGCCAAATAATTGTTTAAAAATTTTTATAGAAAATGAAAGGGGGATCAAGATACCATTTTTGAGATTCTATTTGAAAATTAGAAATATGCAAGAAAAGGGTAAAACCAGAAAATATATCATATTATGCAAAACCTCCAAAAATATGCATTTATATGCAAAATAAAACTTCTACTGATTACTGATCTTGAAATTATGTAATTCGTGCTTATTTTTAAGTTTTATGATGATAACTACTCGCAAAAACACATGCAAATATGCAAATATGCAAAGTCCCAGTCTTAATAATAATATTTATACAGAATATATTTATTTAGAAAATATATAAATACTATTAAAAAAAAGTTATTTACTCAAACATTTTTTGTTGGAATAATTTTTCTAATGTAATATAAATTTACTTAAAGGTCAATCCAAAAGCCGATTTGAAGAATATATGCATAATAGGCTGTGCAGTTGGAACAGGATATGGAACTGCTACAAACATTGCTAAAGTTCATCCCGGGTCAAGTTGCGCTGTTTGGGGTCTCGGAGCTATTGGTCTCTCAGCAGTGTTAGGCTGTAAAGATTCTGGCGCTAATAAAATAATAGGCGTTGATATAAATCCTGATAAAGTTGAATTTGCAAAAAAATTTGGTTGCACTGAATTTATTAACCCAAAAGAGATTGGTATGTTTTTGATAAAACTTAAATTTGATGTAAATATGATGTCAGATATTTATCATACTTTTGCACATAATTGAGAAATAGATTCCTTAAACTTTAAAAGATATTGTAACGCAAATCTATATATTTATATACGTTTCTATTTTAGACAATTTTGCAATTTCTCGAGTCTATTATTTACATTCTTTTTGCTTATTTATTTTCTTATTATTAGGTTTTCTGAGTTTAAATACACTTAACCTTTAAAACATTAACCAATTACTCGAATGTGAAAATAGTTTTTTAATTAGTATATATTTTACTATACTTTGAAACTTTGAAAAATTTTTAATTGAAAGAATGATTAACTTATAACAGATAAGCCAATCGAAGAAATACTACAAAAAGATGGTGGAGTTGATTATGCATTTGACTGCATTGGTAATCAACAAGTTCTCAACTCAGGTTTAAAGTCTTTGAAACGTGGAGGCGGAACATTACTAGTTGTAGGGCTGGGGCCGAGAGGTAATAAAGTAGAAGCGACCGTTTCTCAGTTGCTGATGGGGACCACTATCTCGGGCGGATATTTCGGTAATCAAAAACCACGTGAAGGCAATCAAGAATTGGTTGAGAAGTATGTGGCGGGAAAATTGGCAATCGATCCGTTAATTACACATCGGTTCCAATTAGACCAAATCAATGAGGCTTTTGATTTGCTTAAGGCAGGGAAAACAGTGCGATCTATTATAGATTTGTAACTGTTTTCTCACTTAACCTTACAATGTTATTGTGCTTCAAAAAATTATTTGGCTTTATTTGAGTCAATAGCATTTGCTATCATTAGTTTAAATCCAATTAAACTTTTTATGATCAGTTATTATATTATAACTCGAAAACAATGATTGCATTTAAATAACTTTTATTGTAATTTTATAAACATTTGAATTATCAAAAGAGCTCAAAAGGTTTACTTTATATTAACAAATGCTTTATATTTAGAGCAGAATAAATATTATGATTAAGTATCAAATAAACTGGTTTTTGAATCATTTTTTTGACCGCTTCGACCGCTTCGACTGCTTTGACTGCTTTGACTGCTTCTTTGAGAACAGTAACCAACAGTTTGATAGTTCGTCGACAGGCGTTATCACCAAATATACCGAGTCTCCAAACCTTATCTATAGGCGAAACTTCTTTACTAATAACAATGTCATAATTCTTGAACATATAATCCACAACTGAATCCCTTTTTATGTCTTCTGGAACCATAACTACGAGGACAGATGTAAGTCTTTTGCGGTCATTTTCTACAAGAAATTGAAGTCCAATTTTTTCGATCTCTTTTTGCGCGATTGCACTAAACTTCATATGTCTTTCAATCATTTTGTCCAGACCTTCCTCAACAACTATTGCTAACGATTCTCGAAGAGCATAAAGAAGTGTAACCAATGGGGTGTAGTGATGGACAAACTTTGATTCATTGTTTAAACCCCATGATTGTGATAATAAGTTAAAATTTGAGCAATCAATCACTTTTTGTCTCTATTTTTCTAATCTTAATCGTTTCGACCGCACCTGAACTAAAGCTTAAAAGTGAAAGTCCTGGCGATAGTCCTAAAGCGTATTGAGTGCCGGCTATAATAATATCGATTTCCAATGCATCACTTTGTAGTGGACAACAGCAGAGAGTAGTGCTCACGTCCACCATAAATAAACAATTATTTTCATGACAAAGAGAGCCGATTCCTCTTAGAGGCTGAAGAGAACCTGAAGTATTTTATAGTATTGATAGTACAGACAGAGTATAGCAATAATATGAGTTAATGAATACATTTTTATTCTTTAAAAATAAATATTAGTACTTATACAGTAATTAAACTTATACTTAAATGTTAAAAATTGAATGAACCTGAGGCCGAATCTCCGTCACATATAAAAAGTAATTTGGGTTTATGTGCTTCTAATGCTTCTGAAATATTAATCAATAGCTTAATATTCTTGAAAATTATTTCATTAAACTTATCAATACTTTTGATGCTCTGGTGATCAGCCAATTCTCCTGGATTTCTAACTTGTAATCGAATTATTTTAAAACCATATGATTTGCTGACTTTAACAGCTTTTTCCCCACAAACTCCACGAACAGTAATCATTATTTTGTCTTCAATTTGCACTGAATTACATAGTGCTGTCTCGAATGCAAATGAAATGGAACAGTCATTGCAAATGAATGGGTTTGCAAATGTTTTGGGTTTGTAACACATAACGAATGCCTTCAATCATATCTTTAAGAATCTGAAACACATATTTATTTGCAAATCAAGTATGATGTCTAAGAATATCAAATGAAAAAACAAATTTCTAAACCTTTTGAAATTGAGGATCAGAATGTTGTATAATAGGCATAATTAGCCGCACAGATTCGAGGATTCATATTTGTGATGCCGGCTGTCATCAAAAGTTTTCCTCTAATATCAATTGGTCGTAAAAGAGATTTAGGTTTTTCAGACATTTTATTTTTGATAAAAAAACTAGTTTTAAAAAGTATATTCGTTTTTTATAATTATTAGGCTATTGTGGCGAATACCTTGTATTATTGAGTCTCGCGGTAATACTCATTTATTTTGATTAAGCCTTAGCGTGCGGTAGCGCTCAAATTATTGTTACCTAACCCTAACTTACTATTTACACATTCGACATAACCTAACCTTAACTTTATGAATGGTTAGGTATTAGTGCAACACATATCTATTATACAGGAAAGCGAACTTACTCCAGGGAAACACATAATACACCATATACGTGAATTTTTGCATTAGCAACAAGGAAGGTAGAGAAAGGTCGTTTCATTATTTCCTTAGTCAAATCTTCCTTTCGGAATGAGTTAAAAATTATTTTTTTAAATAAGAATTACAGCAGAAGGTGATCTTATCTATTTTAAAGCAACTTTAATCTCTACCTTTCAAGAATCCTTTAATTTCGCTTAAGATGTTACGGGTTTTGGATAGTTTTCTATTTGCAGAGATTATTTTGAGTGGGTTTATATGAGAAGACACTGAATATAACTCTTGAAAATTACAATTATAATAAGAGAATTGATAAGGACTTCAATGGTTATGATTTTTATTATAACAATACAATGTTAACTAGTGATCGAAAAAATACAAAAAACTAATTCCAATGCCATACCAATATCACTGAAATTTTATACAATACCATTCCAATACCACTGAAAATTTTTTAATACCATTCCATACCATACCATTTCGATGAGTTTCATTTGTTTATACCGTATTGTATTACAGTATATAAAAAGTGAGTCACCGCAGCTTTTGTATACGTTTTCTCAAGTTAAACATATTGTCCAATTAATGAAACGCAAAGGACAGATGAGAAAATTTTCTCAAAAATTTGAATCAGAGCGCAATTTTAATATGAGTGGCAGAACGCTAGAATCGAGAAGATATCGTTTGTCACCAGAAAATGTTGATTATCTCTCATTCATTAAAAGTAATTATAAGTTGTAATTAGAAAAATTGTATAATTGAAAATCTGTATCATTTATAACATTAAAGTTCATTTGTAATGGTATTGCGAATTATTTCATAAATCCCAATACCATTCCAATACCACAAAATAAAATCCCAATACCACGAAATTCTTAAATTTCAATGCCATTCCACTACGGTTTTCTCAATACCAATACCATGGAATGGTATTGGTACTATTTTTCGATCACTAATCTAAACTCATTTTCATTATTAAGTGTCTTATATGTGACGAATTTATTATATACTTTATTATTTGATATAAAGTTATTAAGTTATGTTTTATGTTTCTATAAATATAACTGATTGTTAAATAAAGTACAGAATAATATGTTTTATTTGCCTGTATTTAAATGTCAATTCTTGAAAATAAAGTGAACACAAAATACACCAAATAAATTGTTATTTTAAAGAAAATTTTAATTTAAAGTATCGACAAATAAATAAATGACTTTATTTTATCAAAAGATGATTAAATTTGGTAAGTTTTTTATTATATTTATCGTATACTCCTTTAAAAGATGATTAAATTATATCATTTTATGAGATTAACTCTAATTTAATAATTTAAACCAAATTTAAATATATACTTAAAATTGAAATAAGTAAAAGAAATGACAAATTATTAATTCATTTTATAATTTGAGTCATTCCTTAAATAAAGCATTTATTTGTGCCAAAAATGAATGAATATTCTCACAAACTTTTCTACTGTACAATAAGTTAAAATGAAAGGTTAATAAAAATTTTCTAACATTGTTTTAATAGACATGAATGCTTGGCTTATCGTTTTATATATTCATTCAATGTATGGCTGTCCTTATCGTTTCAATGAAATAATAAAGAATAAAAACACGACAGGTTGTTATCAATTCTGGCCGGAGTTTATAAGCTGTAATAATAATACAGAAATAAAACAAGAATTAATAAATATTAGTAAATGTTTACCCGAAGATCAAAAGGATTTTGATAATTTTTATTTGGACGCATTGGTTAAAGAATTACCGGAAAATGTGTTTCACGACTTTTCATTTAAAAATATAGTGATCAATAACGCTCCAAATTTAGAAAAAATACATTCAAATTCATTTAATAGTACTATAAATAAAACTGAATCATATCAAGACTGGGCAAACTTTAACTCTAAATTGCGTAATAATCCTCCAGATTATGATTTATACGCAGCACTCAGTTCTTTAGTCAATGTGAAGCAGTTAAACATTAGTTTAGAAACTAATGGCGTTCATGAGATTCCAGATTTAGCTTTTCGAGAAGTTAATGGCATACAAAAGAATTTGTGTTTAATCGAATTTTATGGTTATTTCAATATATCGAGAATAGGAAATCATGTTTTTTACAATATACCAAATTTGAAGTTTATTAAATTCTATGATATAACTATTGAGTACATAAGTGCCAAAGCCTTTGATTTTATTGATACAAATGATCAAATTTTGTCTATTGTTATGCACAATACATCGCTGAATGAGAATTGTTTCGAAAGCGGCATTTTCAGCAACTCTAAGAGGCCATTAAATGTCTCATTAGGTATGATTCCTTTGAAACTTTATTCAATAATTTTTTATAATAATAAAAATTAGGAAAAAACAACATTCGATATATTGAAGAGAAAGTTTTTGATATTTTCTTCAAATCAAATGAGAAAAATTTAATAAGTTTTGATCACAACCCACTCGATTGCGATAATATTAATCCATTCCAATGGTTATTGAGAAAGAAAAACGAATTACAACATCGAGTATTGGAAGCGGTTTGTGATAATGGAACAAATTTATGGGATTTGAATTACATTGAAAGTGAATCTGATATTACTATTATCATGAAAGAGCTCCAGAAAATAATTAAGGAAACAGAAAAAGATGATTCGTTGACAACTACTGAGGAGTTAGAACAAAAAATGGATTCCATCAGAACATTACAGAATTTGGTCGACTTTCACGAATCCGAAATTGATTTGGATATTGAATTCAACTTAACCTCCAATTTTATGCAAGTGTTCAGTAATTTAATTAATCAAAGAATCGCTTGGATTAATACAACAGATAGTAATAAAACTGAAATCGCTTCACAAATATTACTTCATATACAATATAATTCTTTTACTCTGAGCTGCAAACAAAACATTTCTAATGAATTAAAGCAGATCACAAACACAAATATAATCGTTAATACATATCATACGAATTTCAGCCAACAATTAGTTTTTGAAGCAAACAGTTCTTCAATAGTTATACCCAAAGAGTTACATTTGGATGAATTTAACAAATGTAATAACTCTGCATTCGGTGCTCTCATAAACCAATTGCACAGTTATTTATTACCAGAAAATGATGGAAAACAACTCATTAATAGTAAAATACTTGCATTCAGTGTAACAAATGATAGCCAAACAAATCAAATCAATGATGGCGTTCGAATCAGGTTAGAAAAGAAAATGTTCTAATTTTTATTATAATTTGTGCATTAATTCCAAAAAATATCACAAAAATGAAAGCAGAACAATAACTTATTTATTAAGTTACTGTAAATACTAATTTGATGATACAATTAACTGTTACGTATAAATCGAATGAAAATCCTGTATTTACCATAGTCTTAGCCATTAGACCACAATTAGCAAATAATGACCAGATATATGAAAAGTTAATATTAATTAGGATATAACATTTAGACTATTCATGCAAATCTCACTCCCAAACACATTGGATGGGGTTGAGATTCCAAAAAAGCGTGTGGGATGGGATTGGGTGGGATTCATAAAGTTTTGATTGTGATTGGGATCGCAAAAAAGCAATAAATAAGTTTTAGATGACTTAAAACAGCATTAATTATAGAAAAATAAATTATTTACAGTAATCTACAGACAGTAATATATTGTGATTTACAAAAATACATATTATGTCACCACTTATATGCCAAACTTATTTTGATGAGATTTTATATTCATTTAACAATCACTAACAAAATTCAATGTTTAAATATGAAATCTTTATTTTATGATTTAAATTGACTTAAACTTTAAATTTCATAAAAAAAAGAAAAATTATCAATTTTTGAAGAGAAAATATCTCTCGGGAAATATTTATAAAAAATTTCTCGGAAAACTTTCCTTAAATTTTAAAACTCACAAGTTCTTTATCAATATAAACATATTTCTAAGTATTTCTATTTTAATTTCTTAATCAAATTAGAAAATGATTATAATTATTCGAAATATAGTTTAGAGCATAACAACAAATTACAATTTGGAGATAAAATGATTTGTGTATTTTGGGATTTCGATACATTGAAGTGGTCATCGAATGGATGTGTACTACTGTCTCATGAATCGGATCGTCATTTATCTGTTTGTAAATGCAATCATTTGACAAATTTCGCGGCAATTATGGATATGAGTGGAAGAGAAAATAACGATTCTTTGAAGTCAATCTTTACAAATATTTTCTGCGGACTTTCAATTATTTGTCTTATTCTCACGATTTTGCTTTTACTGAGACCTAAAAGAAAGAGAACCAACACTATTACTGATAAATTAGTGAAAACTAGAAATATAATTACATTAAACTTATGTTTATGTTTATTGGTTTCATATATTCTGATCATTGTTGGAATGGACAGAACTGATATTAAGGTTATTTTATTTGTTCCTTTTATGTATACTCATGAAAAATATTTTCTTTCAATTCGTTTCAGTGGTTATGCCAAACATTTTCGGCCGTATTATTATATTCCTTATTGGCTTCATTTTCATGGATGCTTTTGGAAGGTTTTCATTTATATCGAATGACTGTTTATGTCTTTTCTTCTAAATCACGCCAAAACATACTTTATATGTTTGGATATGGATTACCAGCTCTTATATGTTTAATAGCGTTTATAATTATTTGGGTTCAAGAAAACATTCTTTTTGATGCACTCATAGGAGACTATTTGTAAGTCTTTAACAACTAAAGAACTGTATATTAAAAATTATTAAAATAAAATGATCTGATATCACAGTTGTTGGATCTCTTCTGCTAAATATCCGAATCATATTTGGATACTCGTCGGTAAATTTGATTTTGATTTTCTTAATGAAATACTTAACTTTTAAATGAAGTTTAAATATTAGATTAGAGTAACTTTAAAATTGTAATTTAGGACCAGTATTAATAGCGATATCTATCAATACTGTTTTCATGTACTTCTTATTGCGCAAAGTTATTAAATCAAAGGGAAAGGAGAAAGCCTTCAATTCTAGATTAATGGTCAAACGAATATTTGGCATAACTTCGCTATTATTCAATTTTGGGATAACGTGGTCTATATTTGTCCTTTATACCCAACAATTCGGACCTTATTTTTCATACTTTTCATACATTTTCATTATATTAAATGGATCACAAGTAAGTTATATGCATTACATGCAGGCATTTCATATATCAATACATTACGGACTTAATCATAAACAATATTTTATGACTTGTGTTTTCCTACTCTTAATCAGAGAGATATTTATTCAACAGTCAACTCATCAATACGTAAGTCATTTAATAATAAAATTAAATATTTATTAAATATTTATAATTTTGTGTTATATGTAAACCAATCAAATATTTGTATTTATTTTCACTCAAAATATTGTTACGAAATGTTTTGTTTACTTTAAAAAAGAGTTCAATCATTTGCTTATTTCTTAATTTACTTTAATTTTGAATGAGTCAGGTCTTAAAAATTGGTTTTAGTTTTTCAATTTTTCAATTTTTGCAAAATTTCTGTGTTTATTAAGTTTGAAAAATGTAAATAAACTTTTATCAATAGTTCGAAAGGAACTCACTTTTTATTATACAATAAAAGGACAAAATTCCTGAATACAGGGGTCGGACTTGTATTTGAAACGTCTAATAATTAATACATATGTTTATTTGTTATATAATAATAGTTTTACGTTATTTTTGTTTTTAATATAAATAATTCAATAATTTTTATCAATGTCTTAAATTAGAGTTTTTGTGCACTAATTTTGAAAATATTTATTTAATTTAAAAGTATTTAATCGACTGACCCTATGACCCAAAGGTCATCGCCCGCCTGTCACTATTTTTAAGCACTGATAAGTGAAACCTCTTATAATCAGACGCTTTATATACTTATTTAAACTTATAATCAATTAATGAAACTCAACATTAAATACAAAAATAGTGTACAAATCAATTATTTATTGTTATTATCTTTTTAAGCATCGTTTCAAAAATTTGACTCAGATTTGAAACAAAACTTTTTGATAAATTAACAAAAATTGCTTAAAACTATTTTCATAAGTATTATTATTATACTTATTCTCGTAATAAAAACAGATTTCATGCGCATTAAAAAAACAATTTTATTGTATTTTCAGTGCAATTGTTTAAAATTGATTGAAAGTACAGAACCTGTCAATGTTTTATGTAATCTACAAAATCATGACTTTTTATGGAAATTTCTAACTAAAGGGGAAGAGAAAAAACTTCTAAAATAAGTTTGAAATAAACTTTTGGCTCTCATTTATCTTTTTTTTTACGAAATCCAAATCCAGTAATATCTATACGTTTTTATTAATAATAGTCAGTCTATGGGTTATATATATTTATAGAAACCAGTGAAACATCAAACGAGTTTGAATGAGGAAGCCTTACAGGCATATCAAAGCACCACTTTTTTAATGGTCAAAATTTTTGTTCACATCACCCCTTCATTGAAGCATTTCCTATAATATTAAACAAGAGCTGGTTTTTTAACTTGAACTTAATTTTTTAGTTCCTTTTTCAGGTCTACTCTTTTATAGTCAGTTACTATTTACTTATTTTGTTATTCAATCAGTTTTGATGATTACTTACTTTTGAGCTCAATGAGTGATTAGTTTTTCTAAACTTAATCTTTAGTTAGAAGAAAGATTGTATTTTATTTTAATTTTTTTGTAATCTTCAAATTTGCTTTAATTTCTTTTTTCTTATGACTTATCATTCCGGTTGACCTTATATTCAAATAAAATGTAGCTTTTATTCAAATAATCGCTTAATAATGATTCATAATTAGTCTTATTTAGCATAACATTTGCGAATTTTTTTTAGATATTTAACTAATATTTGTTTATATTCCAAATCTAATTATATAAGGATTTCCTGTTTTCTTTAAAAATATCTTTTTTGAAATAAATTTTTCTCAAATTTTTCACGATTTTTTCCAATCACTTTAACTTTTAGAGAGTTTTACTTTTTGTTCACTTCATTTGAATAGTTTGCTATTATTTCACATTTATTATTAGATTTGATGTGTATTAAAATAGTTAAACATTAATCATATTTATAATTATCAAAGACTCATATCATTTAAGTGCCAGAAATACACTTCAATTATATTGAAATACGAGTAGTCAGTGAAGTATTTAATTATTATATTTCATAATTGACTAACCCTTCAAAAATCTGTTAATTAATATCATAGAAAATCTTAAACATAGTTAAATATAAATTACAGATAAATATCAGTTGCAGTAAAAATTATGTATTTATGCAAAAAAACCAATTCATTTCATAATTGGTTATCAAATTTTTTTATCCATTGGCTCTAAATTTAAGCTATTATTAAACTGATTATTGAATTTTGATTTCAATAATTGACTAATACTTGAAAGTAAGTAAGCAATGAAACAAAAATGATTCCAAACAAAGTCAAAGTTAATGATATATAATTTATATTTAGAATATTACACATTATTCTCTATTATTTGAATCATTCATCTCTATAATTGAATTGTCTGTTAATCTCAAGTTTTAGTTCATTTCCTTTTTTGTCATTAATTATATTTCACGCCTTTGAGGAAATCCTTTGAGTCGAAACATTAGTTCAAGGATTGAAGAGATTATCAATGAATTTAGAGTAAAATATATAATAACCACTCATTACAAGTAATTTTTGAGACACGAATTTTGTGTAAACATTATTAATGAAATGATCCAATAATTTTGGAATTTATTGGTTTTTGTAATTCAATTCACGATCAAGTTTTTGGAATTTAGTTGTTATTAATTAATTAATTATTTTTGTTTTCAAATTGTTAACAAACCCTTCAATTTTAGTATCTATTGGAAGATTAGAGATAAGATAAAATTATGTTAAATAAATAAATACCAGATAATTACTAATTTATAGCGTTGTTTGTGATTATTATAGTTTTTTATATAAAAAGTAAACTAAGCTCGAGCTTTGCGCTCAGTATCTCAGGTCAGGCCAAATCTCTGTCATTACCAGTAAAGTACAAGTTCATAGCTGTCAACTTATCTTTTAATACTTAATGACACTCAATATGAAAATATTATTTTCAATTCACTAAAAAATTTAAAACCAGTTATTCATAATCCAAAATATTTGAAATTTTGACAAATAGTTACTTTTCTCTCGCATTAAATTTGATAAGATCTTAAAAAATATATTCAGCTAACGTCTAAACACCAGAATCTGTAAACACAGTCAAAATAAATTGACATCTAATCCAAAAATTATTTGCTTCTCTTTATCATGTTTTTCATTTAGTATTAAGTGTTATCATATATTTTGAGTCAACAAATATTTCCATTCAAATTTATTATAAAAAGCTATAATAAATAGCTAAAGAAATATAAATAACAATTAAAGATTGTTTTTCTGTAATAGTTTAATATTTTTTAATTCGATACCTATTTTCAAAACTAATTTTCATTTTATTAATAATGATATTATTTTTGAATAGAAGAATAGATTTTATTCAGAAAATTTTATATTTTTATATATAAGCTAAAGCTTATGCCTATGCTATGCACAAAAATATATTATTCAAATACAAAAATATAAATAATTTAGAATAAGATTTTGCTCTGTTTTTGAAATTACAAAAGCTTTTTATTTATTTACTATTTCTTTATTAACTTTTGAATAGTTTATAACTTATCTGACAATAAATTGTTTGAATTCTCATCTGAATAGTATAGTAATAGATTGTTTTGTGTTCGATACAAAAAATCTGTTAATCAATCAAAATATTGAAGTATTATTGTTAATAATTTCTTATAAACTGAAATTAAATGCCAATAATAATCTAAATTAACAATTAATTCTCAAGAAAAGAGGTCAAGAAGACAGACATTGTAACAATTTTTTGAAAAAACTTATTATAAAAATACTGTAGTTATCACATTACCAATCAATAAGTTATAAGCAATATTTTCAATGAAAAAAAGAAAATATTGAATTCAACATTTTTCTTATTCAAAAATTAAGGCTACAAATACAGTGTGACCTCTAAATAATTATTTGATAAGACTATATCCGCATTCTCACAAATATCACATAAATACAAGTCTCGTTAAAACGACAATTTCTGGTTTTCATGATTTTGGCAAAAAATGTTTCCGTTTTTTTAAATAATTGTAGTTATTTCCAAATGTAAGTTAGTTTTCGTGATTTGTACTAATTTTGCTGCCCTTGAACTTAATTTAATTCTAAGCATAAGTCTATTTAATAGAAGAAAGTCTAATATTGAAAGAGAAAATGATTCACAGAAACGAAGTAAATATAGCTTTATATCCAGTATTGACTCGAGATTTTGTGCTTAATTCAGTTGCGATCCATTCTTAACACGGATTCTAAAAGACCTTTAGTGCTGTTAAAAGTGTGACACGAGCTTTCACTTAACTTATTGGAAGTGCAAAAGTAAATGCTTTTCATAAGCTTTTTATTAGATTTCTCTTTCAATATTGAGTTGTGTGGCATATAAATAGATTAAAATTAATGAAAATTCCATTAAAACTTTTGTTCTCATTCAAATTCTGTCAACAAAAGCAAATACTTAAGCTATAGCAGAGCATCTGTTCGGTTTATAATCAGCTTAATTGTCATGAAAATAATCATTAATGTTATCAAATTTTTTACCAAAATAAAGTTGTTGACGTCAAAAAGCAATATCAGATAAAAAATTACTTTCAAACTAGAAATCATTTTACTCTATTGTTTGAAAACATCATTAACACTAGAGATAAGTCAATGTATTTTCTACTTTCGAATCATATCTATTGATATTTTCAATAACAAGGCTCAGAGTCAGACAATAATAGCTTCAAAAGAAAAGTAAACAAAAAAAATATAATAACGAATACAGTCTCAATAGAATTAACGTATAAAAAAGTTGATTATAAATGAGTGATGACAACAAACTATTACTTTTGCAACAAAATCAAATGCAATGCTAAGCATTGCTGGTTCCCTGAACTCACACAACTCACAAAACTTGCATAACTTTTTTGAATCACATGCGATCACATGAATAGTAGAAAATCCGGAACTAAGAAATTGATGGTGACGTTAAACGCGATGACTATTGCGTTAGTTCTGCTATTTTTTGACATAAACGTGTTGGACGTGAGTGCAAACAATTAAGCTTATTATATGAGAGGCTGTCTATTATATTAACATTAATAGTTAGTTATTTGATGCGAAAATTTGATTACAAAACACTGCTATTTAATTAGATAATGCATTTGATGTCTACATCTATATTATCTTTAAGTCTGCTTTAATTTTTTTTATTATTAATTTATTTATACATAAAATACTGGTTTTATTTGATACATATTTTGATAAAACTATTTAAGAGGACATCCTATTTATAAAAACTCGTTAGAGTCAACTTCTAATGAGTTATATTTCCTCTCATTATAAAGAGGTTTAGCTATAAATACAAAAGAATTAATTTAATTGTCGATCAAAATTTTTATAAAATTAAGTATCAAGTGATTGACTCATTATATTATATGAATTGGTGATGAGCTCAAGTGCACTCTAAGCATAAGAAGGATTCCGAGCTTTTAAGTTCAAGCTTGAAGTGAAGATATTTTATATCAATTATTGTTCATTTTGAGCAAAATAAAACATTTTTTAATCAAATGTTATATTCGGGTTATTACATAAATAGTTTTTAAAATAGCAAAAACAATTATTTACAATTGTTTCAATACAAACAAAATTCTAATAACAGACTTATAAGCTCGAGCTTGAATCTCTAGTTTTTGAAAGCGTTTTATGAGCATCACTATCAAAATCTATTCTTCATTTCAATTCCTTTATTCTGGTTTTTACAACAATTTATTTTAGAGCCTCTTTATTATTCACAAGTGTATTCACTGGACATTCAATTCATTAAATAATAGAAACACATGTTATCACATGTTTCAAAACTAATGTTTGATTCTATGATTCCTTTAAAAAATACATTTCTATTGAAAAGAATGAGAGATTACATAATTCATCAACTGTTTAATGGTCACAAATAACACAATTTGAAGTTCAATGGCAATGGATCTAATGGTAGTTCACGTATTTTGATGGCCTCTTTCCTCCCTATCTGTCTCTTAACACATTCATATACTACCAGTCAATGACACGCCTGATGTTATGATGAGAGAGAGGCTCATGCCTTTTGTCTGATAATATTGAGTTACATGACATAAGTTTTTTTGCTCATATTTCTTTAGATACCATTTTTTGGTGTGTTTTATGTGTTAAGTGCCTGTATTTTTCTCAGTGAATGACATCTTCAAAGTTATTCTATTATTCCTCTGGTTTATCATTTCGTTAAGTTTTTTCCTTCCTTTTATTGTATGGTAAATACTGTTTAATTCTATGTTTCATAAACTTGAGTACTTTGGCTTTCGTTTGTGTTCAATTCAATATTAAAAGATATACACAATCGTTAAGTTTGTTTCACTGCATATAACTTTTTCTAATATCAATCGAAGTAATACTTGATTATTATTCATAAAAGTTATTATTATAGTCATATTAGTCTTATCGTATAATCTTATAACCAGTTATTATTAGACCTTAAGCTCATTAGTCAATTGGTATTTATATATCAAATATTTAAATTATTTTAATTGTCATCTTATGAAGTATTATAATTATAGTTAATTATAATATATGTATATATTTGAGTTTAAAGAAATATCAATCAATCTATAATTAGCTATCATTACTTTGCTATCATTTTTTTTGTATAAATTTGTTTCTGTAAATTAAGTTATAAAAAATGGTTTGTGTTGACAACAATGTTTTTTATGTTTATCTTATTTTTAAATTTTTTTTTGTTGAGAATCTAATTAACAATACTATTAAAAATTGATTTAAACCGTTAATAAAACTTCTTTTTCTCTCGTTTGAGCTATAATTTAATTAACTTTAAAATTTAGAGTATTCTGAGTTTAAATTAATTGAAAGCATCATCAGTAGAAAGTTTAGGATGTCTTTTACGATAGCAAACAATTTCTTTGCTAAATTAACTTATACTAAATTTTTTATTTTGTTGAAAATTTAATCAAATTAAAAGTTCTTAATTTGTTTGTCTTCCTTTATACGTAAAGTTTAATTAATTAATTGAGAAAGTCTTATATCTTAATGTATGCCTTATTTCTGTCTTTTGTATATTAGTATTTGTTGAGAATTAGAACAGCTTTTGTCAAAATTCTTTGCCATAAATGAGAAAAACTGAGTCAGAATCTATTTTTAAAATATCTCTCCAAAGATAAACAATTTAAGAATAACTAACTGTAAGTAATTGAGAAGATATGAGAAACATTTGGGAAACATTTATGACTAATTCACAAATTGTATTTCAAGGGCACAGAATTTTCTTAATTTTTTATTTTCGTTCCTCTGCAAGTCTGACCCTTTTCTAGTGCCAAAAAACAGTTTACATGAAAATGGTGCCAACTTTTTGAATCTCAGCCACTGTTATTCTCAAACATATTTGTGTCTGTTTTCATTCCTAAGGATTTTTCTCGCTTTAAGTCTTGTAAAAGCTTAAGCGACTCAAAAAATTTAATATACAGCTCAAGATTATTTGCACTTTAGAGTTTGGCTCATTCTTATTCTTTCATAACTCATAAGACATATATTTTTTTAATATTTTCGCTTATATTCTACTTATTTTACTTGTTTAGAGCTAAAAGTCTTTAAAAACATGATTTTCTATTTTCCACTTAATGTCAAAAAAACTTCTCGTATAACACTATTTACTATATTTCTGGATTCAATTCTGTCAAATACAATATTCTTTAGATTAAATGCATTCAAATTTCAAAATTATTCTCATTTTTTATTTCAAAGAAACTTTACTTGAATTTTATTATCGTTATTATTATTTTTATTATTTTAGTGCAGAACAAAATCTCTTCAATTCTTTTATAAAAAAGAAAAAAAAGAAATAAAGAACTATTCTTTGTTTAAACTCTAAGTGAACAGTGTTTTAAAATCTTTAATACTTGTATTTCGGGCTATAATAGTGTTTGTAATTTATTGGCACAGAATCTAAACGTAAATTATAATTATTTTCTCTCTAATACCGCACAAAACTATATAACTAAACAAAATATATTTTTCTTATGGGTATAAAAATAGATATTTTGTTAGTATTAAAATAGTCAACCAGTAAATTGCACTTCAAATAGAATCATATCATATGTTACTATTTTTTGCTCTTTAACTCTGCTTTAACTTAACTGTTATTTCAGATGAATTCTCTTTGAAAATCTAATATTTATTCTTTTATTCATTTGCGCATAAAAATTGGATTTAAGAAGTATTCCCTTTGGTTAAAAAGTACATAAAGTTATTTTCTAAAATCTTGTTTTTCTTCTTCAATTATACTTTGTTTATACTTAAAGTTTATAGTCTTAGGTCAACAGTTTTCTAACTTTTTATTGAAATAAACTTCTTTAAAATCCGTATTTGTTTTTTAATTTAAACAGAAATTAGATTTTTGTTTTCTAATTCTTGTCATAATATTCAGTGGTTGGAAAATATTTATTCAAATATTTAAAGAAACTATTTTATTATTTTATCAAAAATAAAAATAATAATAAAATCAATTAAACTTTTTATTTACAGAAATCTTCAACAAAAGAAAACTCATATTAAATACAAGATATACAAAGTTAAACACATTTGGATTCAACCTATTTATCTGTAAGTCTATTTATAATCCACTATTTATTTAATTTGATAAATAAAATTTTTTAAAAATTCTTAATAAACGCAACAATTTTTTTAAACCTTTATACCTAAACCTGAATTTGTCGTAATTAACTTCCAAGCGTTGAACGCATACAAACGTTTTTAATTAATTTCATGAAAAAGATTGAATTTGTTGTCTTATAAAAAATACAATCGAGTTATTTGTAAAACTTGTAAAGACTTGAAAATAGAAAAAAATAAATCTAATTTGAAATTTAATTACCTTAAACTTGTGCTCTTGGCTTCACTTAAATACATGACATAATGATTTATTTTTCTGCCTATTTTGTGAATTATTTTTAAAATGAAAATTGAACTAAAAAAGTGTAGCATATAATTGGGTTATATTGTGAAAGACGTCATTTCATTTGACATTTACTTTATACAGTATTAGCAGAGCTTCTCTTACATTGAACTTTATTTTTTGAGCTACTCTTCAAAGCCTTATTTATTTACATTCAAAAACTTTTTACTCTAAGAATTCCCATAACTCTTGAATTAAAGATTAGCTAAACTATGACTGAGATTAACATAACGTTATTTACAAATTTTAAAGTTTTAATTTACTTTTTTCTTACATAGCAATAAATCTATTCAAATAATAAATTCGTTGACCTTTTCTTTATTTAAAGTCAAATAAATAATATTCATTTTTAAAAGTTCTTCGATATAAACAAAGAATAAAATTGTTTTTTGATTTTATTATTTTCCTAAATAAATAATTCAAATCGAATTACTTTTATTTTAATAAATTATTCAATAATAATAATCAGATGAATATCTACTGCAGGAGCCAGTGTTGAAAGTTCTGATTCATTTTATTAATTTGGCAGAACTATTGCAACACTTCGTCAGCATTTCGTAGGAATGCATTAAAAATTGATTCATTTTAAGTTCAATTTTTTATTTCATGTGATGTTTCACTCATTATTATAATATGAAGAGAAGAAGTTACGAAACATATGATATGCTGCGACGCAATGTTTTTCGCATTAATAAAATTTGGAGAATTTCTCAAAATATAAAATTCATATTTTGAATAAAACAAATCTGAGATTTTCTGCTATATTTAAAAACAAATCATTGAGCAAAACTCTAAAACATTTTCTTAGATCAGCACATATTTTATTTTCGATCAGAAAGAAAAATGAGTTTTTTGACACCTGTTAACAGACATAACATAGTCTTGAACTCAGTAAAGGCTATAAATCTTGAAACTTATCGTTTATTCAAATATTAGATAAGTTGTGACTCATTTAAAATTTTAAAATTCAAAAAATTCTAATATTTTGCACCCACTTGTAGTTTTGCAGCTCTTTATTGACTAAATTCTAGTGTAATGTACTCTAAGATTAAAGTGACAGACATTCTAAGGCGTGTGCATCAAGTTTTTATACGACTCGGTTAATAGCTTTTTACCAATAACTCACTCTTCAGTCTTTCCGATCATTTTTTACAGTATTTGGCTCAACACCAAAATTTTTAAATTCTTTAAAACTCATGTCTATTGTCTTGAGATTAAATGGTGTAAAAAGAGGTCAAAATCAAGTGATATCGATGTCAAACACTATTTAAAATTTAAAACCTGAATAAGTTATTGTTTGATATAAAAGCCTTTGATAATGAATTTAAGTGAAATATAATATAACACTATTAAGTTATCTAATGCTAAAAACTGGTTCTTTTGTAAACTATTAACAGTTTTTATCTTTTTTATTATTTTTCCATCTGTTTGCTAAAAGTCAAGTCTAATCCGGAATAACAATACAGTTCTCATTACATACTTATCTCACAAAAACTTTGGCTTCATTTCTGTTCAATAGTATTATTTAATTTACAGTAGAGGCAGATAATCCACTAAATAGAGAACCTCTACTTCTGGTCAATGTTTGTTAAGTTTCTTAATAGACCATTTGCTGATTTGTTTTCCAATATAAGGACAGAGTTCCAAATTAAATAATTGATCCTTTTTTTTACTTTATTTAGACTTTAATATCAGTTTTAGAAACTCTGATAGGATTTTAAATAATTATAAGACTTGTTTAGCAAATAAACTATTTTTAAAAGTTCTATAAGGATGGGGTCTTAGGCAGGGAGAGGGGGGGGGGGTTGAGAGTTGTAAAATTTTAGTAATCTAATGTCCATTTTAGTCCTTTATTGTTTTGAAGGAAAAATATTTGAGGAAAGCTTACGGTAAATGGTTTTGAGCTATAATACAACGAATAAACGTTTGCTATTACTATCATTAATCTTAGTAGTGTTGCAATGAATAAATCATTGTCATTTGCATGTTGAGACTTACAATGCTTTACAATACAGCTGATTAATGGTTAAGTCTAGAGAAACTATTTTTTCAATGAAAAAGCTGCCGATAGATAATAATTAAATGTTTGTTATATATATTTTTTTGTTATGCTTTATCATCACTTTTTTTAATCAGCTCCGAATATGTAAATCTCGGGTTTTGCAGTTTTCATTCTTTCGAATATGAGAACTGATTTATGAATCTCTGCTTTCCTTTTGATAATCGATAAAATTCTACTAAATTAGTGTTAATGCCTCACAACTGTTACAATTGCCTGAATTGAGTTCTATTAATATATAAGTCTATGATAACTAAATGTAATTTTTATCTTCAAGTGAAATAAATTTTCACTGAAATGACAGTCAGCTCAACAATTTTTTAAACTGATATGAATTAAGGTTTAATCAAATGAAATATTCAACTCTTTTATCATAATTTTCATAATGATAAATGAGGCGCCAAAGTCTGATAAGTCAATTGTGAGGTCAGTGTTCCGAAGCTGTCAAATAACATAACAAAATATTATAAGGTTTGACATCAGACCGATAGCAAGTCAACTAATTCTCATGTAATTATTGATTTTATTTGACTAATATGTGTAAAAACCATGAATGCATTGATGGTATTATTATTTAATACACAAATGCATAGCTGTCGCGCCCCTCATATTAATCTCATTTCTCTGAGAAACGTAAAGAAACTCCAGAAATCAATGACTATGTTATTCACACAGGTTTCAGTTCAATGACGCAAAAAATAAAATAATATGCTGTTAACAGAGCCTTCACTGGTAGGTGTTCTTCACTAAAGACCATTAGTGTCTCATTCGTTTGAGTTTTACATAACTTTTTTTATGGTATTTTTCTTATTATTTTCTCATTTCTAAACTACACGAGAATTGAAAGGTTCTGTTGTATTTCCAATATATATAAAGTTATAACTTATACATATATAGTATGTGTTGCTCGAGTTGATCAAAACAAAATACCGAATTTATCGATCCTGTCATTCTCGCGTAATGAGTTGCCGGGGAGTAAAAGTGCAATCCGGTGAGAATGTGATTTATTTTGTGAAAACAATGTCACATAAGTAATAGCCAGAGCTGTCATCCAATAGGAACAATACTGCTCTATGTTTGTTCTCATTCTCATCTCTCACTACCAGTTTGTTGGTATCAATTTTTTGTTCTTTAGCTATTTTTCTCTAATGTTTAGTTCACTTTTTTTTGAGAAATCGTGTCCTCAATTATATTAACTAAAAAACAAAATTACTAATTAATTGCTTATTATCGTCTCATAATAGCTAATGATTTTTGTTTATATATAACTATCATTTAAAGTTTAATAACACTTTTTTAAGACAAAATTTTTGACTCAAAAACCGTTATTTAATAACGATTTCTCGGATGAACTGATAACTTGTCTTATGGTTTGATTCGTTGGATGTCTTTATTAATATATCCCTCGACAGCATCATATCTAATCTCTACGACCAAACATGTATTACACGACGCAATAAGAGTGAAAGAAGTTTTTCTCTTTTTTCAAGAAGAATAAGAATGAATAAAAAAATTTTTATCGACTCAAATAACGAAATAGTCGATGGAATTGAAAGAAGAGAAACAATTTATAGGCATAATAATAAGTAAAGAAAATTGAGAGAAAAAACATGACTTCTCTGCGATCAACTCGAAAGCTACTTAATGTCTCGCAATATTATTCTCTATTTTGTTAATCTTAAAAGATGTGACTTTAGAGACACATTAAGATAATCATTAGATGAGTGAGTCCTTCATCTATTCACTATCCTCGCGACTCATCTATAACTTAATATTTATGCTTTTCTTTTAGATTCATAAAAGTTTTTCATTTCTAAGAAAAATGTTTGAGTCATTAATATTATTATTATTTTCAATTCAGAAATTAGATTAAAAAACTTTGAATTTGTGTTTCATATATTCTCAGAAATTGTTCTCAAGTTTATTGTCTTTTGAATCGATTTTTTCTCTAAAGAAGTGATTCATCTTTCGTAGAATTTTTATTTTTTGAGGAATGAATTGCTTATAATTTTTAAATTTTGAAATTTGCGTCCTTTGAATCTCATTATTAAAATGCCATTGAATTTATTTGTGCCATAAAAGAGAATATTAATATTTAGTTGCTTTCATTTAATTGAAATTTATTGATCGTACATAACGTTCGAGTGAATTCTTTCAATTTAACTCTACTTATGGATCATTTTAAATATTTTAATAAACTATTTATTTCATAAAGCAATCAAACATTGCCTCCAAAAGTGAATAAACTCTAAATGATTATCATTTTATTTAGACTTAAGTCCCAAAACTGGTGACTAATCAATTATATTTCACATATCATTCTATGAATAAGTTATTAAACTCTTTAAAGCTTAGCACATGAGAGACATAATTATATTTCCGGGATTTTATGGTTTCAATATCTGCTTATAAGGGTCTAAACTTGACAACAGTCGTCTTTTATTGTTTACCCAATAGATCCAATAGGGTATGAAATTCTCTATACCGGTACTTCTTGAAATCCTATGCAAGCCATTGCCTACACTTTATGTGACAGATAGTTATTGCACAGAATATATTGACTCTCACTGTTATGTTCTCAGAGAAAAAGCAAACATTTGCAAATTCAATACCGCGTTAAAAGCGAATCTGTGTTATGCACCAACTTTTTTGCATTAAGTGCACCAAAAAAATATTTTTCTTACACTATTCCTCAGAATTGTTAAGAAATATTCAGACAAAATATTATTTCTTAAAATAACAGTAAAGAAAATTTGACTCAGAAAAAGTAGAACCTCTATTCTTATTTATTTAATTAAAAGCAAATAACTTATAATAAAGTTTAAAAACGTATTTTTTGAAAACATTTTTTCTCGAGTTTAACTCTGTTTTGCATAACAATCAACTGATAAGTAAGTTTGTGAGTGCAGTGAAATTGGTAGAGTCTATTTCTTGGTTCATTTGATACCATTAAAAGAGTTGATATAAATTTATATCACGATGAAAGTGAAGTTAGCTTTGAAAAGGATCAAAAGTAGGATAAGACGATGAGCCACTTCTGTCTACTGTTTTTTGTGCTCATATTTATCTCAGCCATTACCAGATGCACATTCCGTTCTGGGCTCTAATGCCTGGGTATTGGTTTCGGTTAGACTGGTGTACGACTAATACAACACACTGAGAACAGAGAGAAACTGCTCACTGTATAGACTCTATGCGCTTAACACTAATGCTTCGATTGGCTTTTATTCATTCCCTGATTTATTGCAATATCTTTCTCTCTCTTTCTCATGTAAAAGATGGAAAAGTGGCTTATTTTTCTTTATCCATTGCTTAGTGCACGAACTTTCTTGCCTTCCATTGTTACATTACATATCCCAACATTTTATTATTCTTATATATATTGAATATATTACGTATATTTTTCCATTATTTTTTGCTCTCTATACTGCGCTACTGTTTTGCTAATGTCTTTCTACTCAATGGTAAACACATTGTAAAAAGTTTGCAACAGAAGAGAAAAAGGTATCATAACTATGATAGTAAAATGATATTACTTCCTAAGTGGAAACTACTACAAATAGTCAAGAAAATAGTTTTTCTTAGCAGCTGGTGCTACACATAAGTGGCGTAAGTGAAAAATATGATATTGCCTATCAAAATGGTTTGCAAAATATTTATTATTTTAGCCAAATATAAATCTTATATATTGTATATAACTTACAGTAGAACTACTTCATAGCACAAGTTTATCGACCCGAACCGCTGCCAACTTTAATCTACACTATTTTCATCAAGTTTTTGCTCTTTTTTTTGTCATAAAATATATTTTTTCCAACACAACAAAGTGTTTCCCTCCCTTTTTTAGGCTATTAGTAGTGATTTAGTTGTTTTCAAAGTTAAGGTCATTTCCTATTTAATGTCAAATAACGCCTCAGGTATATAATTGAATAATACTGTTAGAAAAGTTTTTTACTTCTTTTTTATCAAAAACTTTTTTATTTTATTTTCAATTTTGCAGACAATTTCATACTATTCTCAGTCGACTTCATTTAATCATCAAAATTAATGCTCGTTTTAATAGTTATCCTAATTTTGAAATTGTCGAAAACCAAAGTTTATTTTATTTTGTTGAGTGCGAATTTATGTTTAATAAGGTTTATATTTAGTTGAAATACTGATTTCATTATGCATTGATTGCGTTCTGTGAGCAAAATATTCCACTCATGAAAATAATTTGGCGTAAATTTTTATATTTATTCTTAACTATTAACTACTTGAAGCCATTAAACTAAATCTCATGTGATTTCATTATTTATTATTATTAGAGCCACTTTACAGTATTCTCTTCAAAAAGTCGTTAACTATATACCCAATACTTCGGGTCTTGAATATTATCGTTACTCTATTAGACAATTCCATTATAATTGAAACGCTAAAAATTTTAATTATTCCCTTTTAAAGTAATTTATTATTTTAATTTCTTAATTAATTCTATGCTTTTTTCTTAATCAAAGAAATAAAATTAGCTTTAAGTTGATCAGGAATTGAATAAATTATTTCTAATATTTAAATTGCATTAATTAATTAAATTTAAACATAAATAAATTATAATCTAATTAAGGCGAAATGTAAATAATTTAAATACTATTATACAATCTCTTTATGATTTTGGTACTGTTATGCTATTTATCACGAAAGCTAAAAATAATGCATTAATTCTTTACTTACAAAATACGCGGCATTGCATTAAAGAGTATTGTTATTATAGAAATAGAAGGAATATAACTCATGTTATTACTGATTGTTATGGCAATGAAAAATAATTATGAGGCGTATACTAACTATAAATAAATTGACTCAATTGTTAAGTTTTATCTCCAACTATAAGAGCATAGCACTAAAAATATTGCATTACTGGCAAATTATGTATTACTTTAATTTGTGGTAAAAGTGATTCAGCTATCATTATGTTTGAGCTGTCTCTTCCCTTTTTACTTGAATACTCTGATCCTCAATGAATCTCATATTTCGGTTGTTATGGTTACGCCACTTTGGACTCTCACTAAATCCCAATCGTGTTCAATATGCCAGAGATAGCAAACACTTTATCAATTTCATCTTCATCTCGCATTCTCTTTTATTTCTTTATGTCTATCCATCTGTCAGTTTCTCTCTCCCCACACATATATTCTGCTTGAGGCTTATTTTCATCAGTTATATCGAATCAAATTGCTATAAAACAGGTCTAAAATCTATATATTAGAATATATATATATGTTATTATGCATATGCTTTATTAGAATAATATAAATGACTACTTTTCATCAAATAGAGTAGATTTTTGTTCGCATAATGTTAGCGACAGTTCAATATTTCTTCTGTATCAATATCTAAATACTGAATAATTGAAATTTCTCTCCTAATTCATGAACTTTGTCTCTATTGACTTATTTCTCAAATAGAGATACCAATGACGAGAAAATATAATTTATCAAATCATTGAATTGATATTTTTCTACCAAAAATTTCTGAACAACAATTTTCTAAATAATAAAAGCCATTTTCTATTTGTTAAAAGAGTATAAGAAAAATAAGTGTAAGCTAAAAATATTGCAGTCATATTAGAAGTATGTTTTATGTTAAGATCACATTTCTTTTACTCTTTATCGTTCAATGGGTGCGATTCTCTAAATTGATATTTCTCTCAACGTTTACCTTATATTCAATATATATTTATATATAAAGTGGCATTTTATTTGAATTGCTGTTCAATTGTTGCTCAATTGTTGCTATGCTTCTTACACAATATCTTGCTCTCAATTACTTCAATAATAATGATATTTCTACTCTATTCAGGCATCAAATATTTATTAGTAATCAATAAATTTAATTTTGTTTGAATGACTTTTTTCTCTGCAATATCTTGAGGTGAATAGCACTTTAATATGCATCTAATTTTTCATTAAGGAATTTATTCAAATTTAATATTCTCTCTATAAATAGTTTTTATTTTTTTTTGTTTCTAATTAATTGAAATTTCATTTAAATTTTTGAACTCTTTGTACAGATTCATAATTATGTTTAAATGATTTTTTTAGAATTGTTTTCCTTATTTCCAGAGGTAATAAACACTGCTCTTAATCAAGTATTTAATGATAAAAACATGTTGTTATAAATGATGGAGTACTGAAGACATAATAAAAATTTCAAATTGAATTTCAAAATCAATACATTTGGCCCAATTATTTTCAGGGTTATGGCATATTATCAGTTTTATTGTAATTTTTAAAAAAATTAATTAAAAATGATCAATCATTTCTTTTATAATTATTAATCAAAATGTATGAAATTGTTTTAATGTTAATTAATTTATGTTACCTCAAGTCAAACGCAAATTGATTTATTGAATTAAGTTTTCATTTATAAGAAAAAAAACTAAAAAATATGATATTATTATCTTCCAAATGTATTCTTTTGTTTTTCAAAATTTTCAAAATTTTAATCGATTTGTGAATCATCCGACTTATTTATGATTCCATATATTGTGTAATTGATTCCAAAAATTTTATTATTATTTAATAATTAATTGGTTTTTATAAGACAATCATATTATAGTAATGTTATTTTATAGTAATACTAATAATTATAAAATGAATTATAACTTATTTTATTTGTTTAATTACATAATTTATTTTTTACTAAACTAAAGCCAAATTATTTATCGATTAATTGATCATTGCATACAAATACTCAAATCTCTAAATTTCTAAAAGAATTACTTTTCACTCATTTGGCGAATACAGTAGTATTAAATTCGCTTTCAATTCACTTGAGATTCCGACCACTTTAGAGATGAAGTTTGAAATTAAACTCAAGAGAATTTTTATATAGCATTAAATGCAGAATAAAGAAATTTTAATGCGAGTGTTCTTTACTTTTTATTTAACTAGACTTTAAATTTCTAGGATTTCACGTAATTTGTTCTGACATTTTGTTTTTCTAACTAAAACTAATCTTAAAATGATTTAGAAATCATTTTTTCTCCATATATTATTGCAGACATTTTTTTCAAATTCTTATTTTTAAAGTCATTAAAATATTTTATTCCAATTTTCTTCAAACTTAAGAGGGTTTGCATTATTTTTTCTTTTCTGTTGAACTAATTTTATTGTAAACTTTTTTCCGAAACTAGAACTTTAAGTATTAATTATAAATAATTTCTAACTGAATGACATGATTTGTGAAACTCGTGATAAATGATTTCTGTGTTTATATTGTGTTTAAAAACGTGCGGGGATTTCATTAAATAGCGTGAGAAAGAGAAATATGATTCACTCTTCAGTGAAACATAAGGTCTCGCTCTTATGGAAAATGTAATATATGGCGCGTACGTAAAAGATTGGATGGATTTTCTCAATAAAGAGGCAAACATTTGATGCGAATGTATTTAGAGAATCACGTATTATATTGTATTTACAAAAGAAACTGTTCTGACACCCTCTGCAATAACAAGTTGATCCTTGTTTTCCTCTCTCACACTTTCACTGATGATATTTCTAGTGATCATTCATATGAACCATAGATATAACAGCTTTTCTATAAAATAGTTATTATTCTAATAGAGATTTTTTGGAAAATCTTTGTTTTTTTAATATATTTGCTTAAAAATGTTCATTGAATTAAATATAAAAAAGAATTGCTTTTAGTACTGATTGAACTTTATTTCTCTTGAAATTCTTTAAATGGTTTTTCTGGAAATAAAACTAATTTGAAACAATATTTTTGCCAAAGTTATTGCAATAAAACTTTTTTTGTCCGTTTATTCTATTAATGATGACACAAAATTTCATTTTATAAGAATTATTACCATATTTTCTAGCCATTAGGCCTCAACCCATATCTCATACTTTATTAGAAATCTAGTCTTAGGAGAAAATCTGGGCTTTAAAACAAATTCAAGTGATCACAGAAGAGAATACAGCGCATCATTCAATCCTTTTTTCAGTTTATTCGCCTTTTTTTGTCTATAACTCTCTGGCATTGTCTCCCATTTTCTCTTATTCTCTGTTGAGGTGATGCACACACAGAGAGTTGGATTAACATTTACTTTTGTTGAAACTATAAGGCGTCTGACACTACTCTATGCCTACGTAAATGTTAAACTGAGCATTGATGCCATTCTCTGTGTAATCGATGATCCGCTATGTTTTCATTGAGTCATTTCTCTCATTCCTATCCTTCACATAAGCTATCGTTTAATCTTTGAAATTGTCTTTCATCTCAAATTATAGTTGTCTTACAGTATATAATATTAAGCGATTGTCTGATTTATCCAATGATAACAAATTTTATTTAAGTCTAAAATAATCATAAAATTGTTAACAAATAGATATTGTATTTAGAATTTAATTTATTTTAGATTTTAAAATAACAAATATGCAAACGATTTTTTGAATAACAATAAATATATGAGTTTATGTTATTATTACTATTAAGTAATCCGTACTTTTCATCCTTTCGTTTCGGTTGTTTGACATGTCGATCGACTGAACACAAAAAGTTTACTTTAACTTCTTCTGTTTCATCCCCTGTTACTTCAATTGTATAGTTCTGTACTATTGTTAGTTATAGTACAGTTATTTTGCACAAATTTAATGATTTTCTTCTTTATTGCTTATTCGCCGAACTTGACTAAAGGCAGACATAATTCCTGTCTCGCTTTCATTATCTTCATAACTCTATTAAATTATCTATTTATATGCGTACAATATAAAGGTATGCAGCAGTGCCGTACTCTAATTTTTGGTTGAGGGGCGAGACAGCAAATATAATATATTTGATAATTTTCTTAAATGATAAAGATTTACATTTAAATGACTAGAAATCTTTTAGTACATGTATCCCACTGTATACGTGGGCTTTTTAAACAGCGCCGTTCGGACCGCTAAGAAACGCAAATCATTTAATTTTAAACTTGTCGTAAATACTGGTAATTAAAAATATTTGTAAAGCTAAGAAACAATGTAAGTTTAAATTTTGTTCAACTAATTTGTTAAAAATGTAGTTCGCAATAAAATGAATTGCTATTCAGCTTCAATAAAAGTAAAATATAATTTAATATTGAAGATGAAAAAATAGCCGTTCTTTGTCCTTCCATTTATCTAAATTCTGTTTTGAGAGCATTTTGTTTACCGTATATTCAAATATTCATATAAACAAACGATTTTATGAATACGAATAACTCAAATCATTTATTAATAATAATTAAATTTTATGCTTCTTTGAAACTCAAGCCTATTATGACTCTTTAAATTTTAAAAGCTCTACAATTAAAATCATTATCCAAATTGAATTTTCCCTAAATGTCCTCAAACAAAAACAAACTTTGACAGCCCTTATAAAAATGTTTGATGGGTTTGTTTTATTCCCTTCTCTACCTCTCTCTAATCTTGTGTCTGAGTCTCACATCATTTGATAGTCCGTGACTCAATCCATTACACTGTTAGGTTACACTAAACTGTACAACACGTGCAGTATATGTGTTCTTTTCCAATAATGATAAAAACGGAGATTTTTCAGTCGCTCTTTTCATATATTGATGCGGAGGAAGAATTGGATGTTAGACTTTATACCGTTTGCTATCGATTATATATATTCATTAGTCTTAATGTAACTTTTGCTGATTTGCAGTACAATGTCTTTATTTATGGCAAAAGTTACTGTTTTTTTCTCTCTATATATATTTTCAGAGATAAAATGCAAAAAAACGTTTTTTCTCTTTGATCTTCTTTAAAGTTATTTAGAGCTTTATATTTTATTTTTTTAATCTAAGATTTTTTTGAAATTTGTTCTTTATTTTAAATTTTCAAAATTGAATCATTAATTTTGTTGAAAAATTGGTGTAGTGCTGAAAAGTTCTTTTAACTCCTGATAACAGATTCCTCTTATTAATTCACTTCTAATATAATCTTTGTGTTAATGGAAATAATTTTTTATGATTGAAAAAAACTTGTGCCAAATCTCCGACAAATAAAAGAAAAATAGAATAACTATAAACCTATTTCATGCCTTTTTCACCCTTAAGGAGTGCTTTTCTTTTTCAATTCTACGCTATGCTATGTTTTGACAAGATTTCACATCACATCGTTTGTGTTCTTTCTCTTGTTGTATATATTGTTGATGTGTTGGAAGAAATGCCTTAAGAGAATAGAGAACAAAATTTAATGTTAAAAAAGTGTGGTGCGTGTGGTATGTGTTCAATGTTCCCACTGTTCTACTTCATCTGTATCGTGATCTTTCATTTTTTTTATTCTCCCTTAAATTTAATAATTTTGCAGTTTTTTCGCTTAAGAGTTAGATTTATTCCTATTAATATTCTTTTTATTTGTTAACTCAACCAAAAATATCTTTTGCATAATTACTTTGATTAAAATTTTTTCAAACTATTCAAACCATTTGTTATTTTAAAACTTTGATTAAACAAATAATTCATAGAATAAATCAAAAAGGATATTTTGATTAAATTTTCGTTTTTTTGAAAATTTTAAGAATTATTAATATCTGTGTTGTTATGCAAAATATTTTTTATTTCAATTGATTAATTGCGGCATAAATTTCACATCGATTTTCGGAATTTTTTAATATTTATGGCACGTCTTCGTCTACTTTGAGCTCAAAACTGAGTCTCAAATACTTTTTTCAGATCCTAACTTAAATTTATGTGCACTCAGAATCTGGAAACAGACTCGAGCTATAGTTTTATGTTAAGGTAATCCAACACTTTTCTATTTTCTCTGCAATGTTTATCGAAAGGCAGAGCTGAAAAATAGACCTCAGCGGGAGTTGAACTGATGCTATCATTGATTGATAAACTCCTTACTTCTTTTGCTTTGAATCAAAGGCAAAGTCATGAGAGGATAAACTTAAAAAAGAAAATGCTTATAAATATAAAGATGCAAAAAGAGTATTGCAAAAGATTACATCATAGATTCGCGATTCAAGAGAATGGCATCAAATTGAATTTTGCACTGCTCTCGGGGTACGTTTAGAACAATAAGTTATATATAGCAGGTTATACCAAGTGAGAGAAAACTATTTTTTTTATAATTGATCGATAGAGATAAGTACGTTTTTTATCTCAAGCTTTTCTCCCTTTTTAACGTTAAAATTAAACGCTTCTCACTTTTTTGATATACCATATAATTATTGTTATTAATGAGAGCATTAATTTTCTTGAGTTTTATGTTTCAATTTATTAGCCCTCTATTCTTCATTAGCTTTTTTAACTCATATCAAAATTGTTAGTCTTTTTCACATCATAATTGGCAATAATAATGTTAATGAAAAAATGCATAATTTCTATATTAAATTTTTATATAATGTTATTTATACATAATTTTAGTCGTGATTTTGCATAATGTATGGCAAATCAATTTTAATCTCATATATACTGCACATACAGATAAAAAAGAGGAAAAGTTTTCTTGTCTTAACTTTTAAAATGTCATATTGAAGTTTGTTTATCCCTTATTTCAGTTGTCTTATGAAATATGAAAAATATGATTCAAAAAAGTGACACAACTTTTATTCAAAAGCTATTCTTTGATGACTAGCAGTTTGACCTTAACTGCATCGTTCATATTCCACTTCCATCTCCGACATCATAATCATCTTCATCATAGCTTACGTTTTAGGAGTACTTGAATCTGTCAAAAATTATTCACTGTATAAGATTTTTTTTATTCCAAACCTATTTTATTGCCCATTTTGCCCAATGTTTCGAAACAGTAGCAAAAGAATAAAAATCATTCACTTAGAACATGATTGTTATCATAAACAAGAGGAAAAAACTTCTAATAAAAAGGGAAATACGTAAAAAATCAATTTTTGAGGCAATTTTGGATATAATCCTATCTCAAATATATTAAGTTTCTGATGCATTACTGTTTTCCAAAAGGGTATCGCATGAACACATCAAATTACACCCATTGGGAGTTTTATAACAGCAGTGGAACTCATTATTTCGTAGGGGAAAATACAATACATTCAAGCTTTATTGCCCTCCAGTTTTTAGCGCAAACTATCTTTAATGCATAGCTTACTATTCGGTTGAACGGCTTATTTTATCAGAAATAAAGCATACATTTTCATAACAATATTAATACCCGTATCTCTAATATAAATTATAAGCAAAGAGTGTTTGACAATTTCGATTTGCAATTTGTGTACTGTATTTGCACTAAAATGAATGGGTTTTTGGGGACTATAGCGTTAAAACAGGCGGTAATATTGAAGTGAATATAAGACGCAAGTGATAATGCACTTCAATTGCAATCTCTTGTTTATTTCGGACGAGGGAATAGTTAGAGTCCACCAAAATTAGGGGCTTCTACTCATAAATCTAATTTATCCTCTCTTTAGTTGAAATGCGTTTGCTATTTACATAATACCCTTACAGTCTAACCACTGATATTTACTTTAATATTATTTGTTTTGCCAAATATTTTATTCAGTAACTCAATTCATAACTTCAAGGGAAGAATTGCGGGAACAATTCAATAGACTTTTTTGTTTTCAATAAATATTCTTTGGGCTAAAAATTCTAGTGTTTTATATGTAAATTTATAACTTAAAATAAAAATGTAAAAATCACATAATATTATTATTATGCGAATAATTCTCTATCTCTATAATAGCAGTACTTATCAAAATCGATATAAACAAGTTGGCGATATTTTTCCCCATTTGTTTGCCTTATATTCGAAGAGAGCCTTTCAGTATAGTTTAGTTATATATTTATCACAAATCAGCTCACATTCTAATTTTCAGGGTTTACTTAGCCCTCGCTTGTGCGCCAACACAGAGTTTGCATAGAATGGGCTACAATTTCCTGTAAAAGTAGCTTTTCTGACAGCCAATAATACATGTAGGTTTGCCTCTCTCTCATGTTAAGGGACCCCAAAAGCTTTATAACTTCTAGTTTTTCCACAGTTTTTGGTTTTCTTGCGTCTCAATAACTCTTAGAATTGTTTTATTTACTTTTCACTTTATATTTGTCAAAATGTATTATTGTTTCATTTATTATTTAAAAATCATAAATATCATCTCAATTTCATTTTTTCAGTAATTCTGTATTTTTAATTAAATTCACTATTGATTTGTTAAATTCATAAATACGAAGCACTTTTGATCAATTTGAACAAAAATTTTGAAATTAGTTTCAAATCTCAAGTAACAAAACTCTTTATATTTATCATTAAATTTCATATTTGCACATTTATTTTTATTTTTCTAACGTTTACAATATTAGTGCAATTTTTATTTCAAAGAATTTGCATTTCAAACACATGATTCCTCTTTCCTTAAATTTTATATTTTTTATTATTATTAGTCGTCATTATTGTGTTGAAAAAGTGATATTTTGATGTTTTTTTCCCTCATTTCCGTCACAATGCCTTCAACTACTACACCATCTTTTATAGCTTTACATCATTTTCAGCATATGCTTTAGTGTCTCATTTCCTGTTAGGTTTTGTTCACTTAGAATCTGGTCTCACATTATACTGTTTTAACTCCAATATAACAGAGATTTACTGATATTTTTCTAAACATAAATTATAAGCTTAAAGATGTAGTACAAGAATGATATAAATTTTTCGACAAATGCACATAAATAGTTATATCGTTTCGAAATAGCACTTAATTTTTTTCTTAAAAATCTTGATAATTTGTAGAGCTATTTGTTCCGCTTTTTTCTCTTATTTCACGCCTTTCTGATTCATTTTCTATTGCAATTAGAGACAGGAAATACATTCGCATAACTCTTGAGTTCAGTATTAATCATAATTTTTGAAATATAAAAATTGTGGCCTTAATTATTCAAGTATGAGATAAAGTTATTTATTTTAAATTAATGCTAGACTTGTTTCATTGATTGGGAGAAAATTTCGCGAAAAATTCTTAAGCAATTATATAGTTTTTTCACTTTTCAAACTTTTGTAAATCATTGTAAACTTCAATACAAATACTCGAAAATCCATTTTTATTCTGTTTTTACCACAAGTTAGTAATGATTTACATTAGTATACAATTTGTTTTAATTATTGCAACCTATTAATGATTATAATAATTATAGTTCAAGAAAATAGATTAGTGTTAATGATAAGTTAATTTGTGCTGTTATTCAGTAATGAATATTATTTGAAAACATCAATTTCTGTGTCAGCAAAAGTTGAGCTCTAATATGTGTCATAATTACATTCCTTTCTTATAGCAATATAACAACACCTGCATTGGTATATATTTATATATCAATACAATATATACGTATAAGAATAATATAACTTTTATATTGCACACATCCAGAGTGTTGTGTGTATGACAAGTGACATTTTTGCTCGATCTCCAAATATTGTATAAATGCATTGCTTTCTGGTATTCCTATTTTCAATATAATATCTGGTAAAGTAATATTTTGTAACAGGGCTTTCCACTAATTTTTTTGGTTCGCGGCCCACTTTCTAATTGAAATATTTTGCCATTGAAATAATTGTGTGAAAATGTGGGTATAACTTCGCTTTTCACACAACTAACCTTAATATTTTGTTAAATTGTATTCTATTTTTCTCATTAAATTTATTATAAAATAAGCTCAATATCTAAATCTTGATAAATGTATTGCAATTAATTTGTGAGAAAAGTTAATCGTTTTCGACTGTTTACGGATCGGCAATAAAAATAATCGAGCATTTGTTCGGTTTATGTTTTGGGCCAAAATAATTTAATTTAACTTAAAATTTAAAAAATCAATTTAGAAAAAGGAAAAACTAACGAAAACGTAATTATTGAAAATAGTTTTGATTTACTGGTCAGTATCCGAGAAATAAAAAAAATTTAGTTTCTCGGGCCGCCGTTTGGGTATCTCTTGCTTTATTGGTTTGGTCCAAAACTAAGGATGCCTTTTGTGACCAACTGACGCGCGCAATGAATGCCGATTTATGCGAACGGGTAGTGCAACATATTGATAGATGAAATAGAGTTTTATTGATTGATTGCCTCCGCTTTATCCTATGATTCAAGAAATATTTCTTTACTTTTTCTTTTTTTGCAGCTCTTAGTTATACTTTGAGGGACTATAAAATAGAAAAATCACAGTTCACTTTATTAAATTTTGATAAAATAACTTTCGTTTTTTTAAAATCTTGTTTCATACTATTTCTTATATAAATCGTTTATTCCGATAGCAGTTTCGAATCTAATATTTTTTGGAAAATAGGATTTCTGTTCTTTTCATGGTTTTAACGGCTTTAGAGCTCATAATTTAATATCTGAGTTGTGAATTAAATTAGGAAATAAGGGCCAAAATTTAAACCGATTTTATTACTCCAAATGTTAGAATAAATATATTAAAAATTGTGATTTCAAATGTAAAACGAATGATAAGTTTTGATTTAAATTTATAATAATAAGAATAATATTACAAAAGAGAAGCTGTAATTAAATTTAAATTTTATTCTGTTGCTGAAAATGAGGTCTGGAATAAAGATAGCAAAAGTGTATGATAACGAAAATGTCTCAAATGGCAGAATGTTGAGAACATGAAAATGTTATTCACTCTCAATTCTCAATTGACTATTGCATCCCTTTCTCATCTGTAATTTACTTTGCATAGAATGCATTCCTAACTTTTGCTTTTGCTTATATCCCAATGGGCTGAACCAAAAATTTCATGCAAAAGAGTTAGGAATTACATTCATTGTAGTTGTGCTCTAATGTATGTACTGATACTGATTACAAAGACTTGTTGTACATCTCTTTATATCTCTGGTAGTGTTAGTATTGACTTATGCCCATTCGCTATAGACATAAAAGCGTCTCTTCATCTCTTACTATTGCCATTGCATTACTTTTATACCCGAATGAATTGTTGCACGCATTATAATCATCAAACATATTGCCTCCTTTTCCTTCCTATCACTAATAATTTCCATTCCCTTTCACTATACTTTCGCCACAATATTCAATATAATGTATAGAATATTATTGAAGCTTAGATGCAGTTTTCCTTTAATTATTATTAGTTTTAACTTAAAATTTTTAGATTTAATTATAAAAATGCTGTATGTATTCAGATATATCTCCAGCCCTTTATCTCTAACACTTCAGTAAAGTTCAGTAAACTTAAAGTTGATGTTATGTTTGACTGTTTTGTGTACAAACAAATCTGGCTTCTGTTTAATTCGTTATAATAATTGTGTTTAGACTTAGTTGGATATCATGCAAGGCTTAGCGCAAACATTGAACTCAAGGCATAAAATTGTGTATTTAAAGTCAGTTTAGTTGAGAATAATGCTAAAAATAAACTCTAAAATAAAAATAGTTCTTCCTTTTAGGAACTGTCAGATTAGGAATTCATAAGTTTGCGCTACAATTTCAAGTAGAGTTAGATCTTGATTCACATTTCAGGTCAAGTTTGTATTTAGATCTTGAGATCTTTAGATCTGGTCTCGTTTCTCAACTTCCTCTGCTTTGTATATTTATATCTAAACTCAAATTAGTCTTATTTTTCATGATCTCAGTTATGAGTTATATTTGTTCTGAAAAAAATTAAATATATATTTATTATAACATCACTGATTAAAACAAGAGTTTTTATAACAAATTTTTTTAGGTTTCTGTGATTATATTGTTTTAAAAAAATATTATTATTATTCTATTCTATTTCATAATATAATGTTATACTTTTTCCGTGACGTGACATTAGAGTAATCAAAATTGATTGAATAGCTATCAACTTGTATTCACTGCATTATGTTTCTTGAGCCTCAATGCGCTCTACTTTGCATTTATTTTATCGTTAATGCATAGAAATGAGAAGAACCCTTTGATTTGCATAATAATTGATTTTTTTCTTTTTTTACAATTCAATTTGTCTCTAATCTCATTGATTTAGTTTCATAGTTAGAATCTAAGAAATCAATCAAGATTTTAATCAATTCTCGTGACATAAATGTATTCTATTTTTAGCTAACTTGAGGTCCAAATTGAAAAATTTACTCAATTTATTATTGAACTATTTTTCATAATATTCAGGAAATGCATATTCATTTATAATACGCTTATAAAGTTTTTTGCGCCTTCAAAATAAATGGTAAATCAATTTTAATATTTATCATAAAATTTTTTGGTGCCAAAGATCTTTTCTCATTCAATTTTCTCATAAGTTTGAAGTCATAAAATTTTGTGTATAAAACTTCGCTTTATGTTAAGTTACATTATTCTATATAATAATATTTTCTTTTATTATTAAAAATAAGCGAATAGAAAAAATAGTGACAATACTGAAGCTAAATAATACTTATGGGCACGATATCTGATGTATTGCATGAGATGATTGTATGATATTCATGAAGACTTGATAGAAAAAATATCATAACTTAAATGTAAAGATAGAGAAAATTAATGTTTTCTTAACATAAGGTATACAAACATAGGTGCACGTGAGCTAAGACTGATTTATGATGAAAGAACGAGATGATGGGTGATATATATAAAAGATTGGTTAAGAATATATGAGAAATGAACCAAAAATGTTACCATTTATGAAGTGAGGAAAAGTTACATTAATACTTGTATATATGATTTGTTGAGTTCTTATTCTTATTTTTTGTAATATATTGTTAGAACCATTAAGTTTTTCTCTCCTTATCGGCATTACTTTTTTCGGTTACTTTCGACTCAATTGTATGATGAATTACTTGTTTTGTGTTTAGATAACTATAAGCTTGTACTGTAACTATTGAAGTACTACTAAATTACTTACTACTGTTTATCTGTTTATAATAACACAAACCGTTTGTAGAGTCATAAGCATTGTTGCAAATTATCATTTTCAACAATGTTTTCAAATTAAGTACTCGCGTCATGTTTTAGTCTTAACTTCGAGTATATTATTGCAAATTATCCTAATTGCTTACTCTTTAGTTCAAAATTTAAGACAAATTTTCACTGATTAGGCAATACTAACATAACAAAGTACTGTATTCTTTGGAACAAATGATTTAATATCAAAAGTATGTACAGGTATTTCTAGAGACATAATGGCCAGCCATGCGTTCCGCTTGACTACTAAATAAAGACAACATTGTTTATCAGTAAAGTCTTTTATTAATCTGATTTGGATTTACAACAATGCATAAACATATCTATTAAAGCGTTAGTTTTAATTTTGAATTGTTATTATCTTATGCTATTATTTATTTTATTGTGAGTCGAATCTTGAGATAGATTAGAAGAGACAATAGTATATCAAACCATTTGGATATTATTCACTTTTCATTTATATAACTTAGAGATATATCCAAAGAATATATTGTTTTTTGCTCTGTTAGGACATGGCTTCTGATGTCTGATAAATGACAAGCAGTAACGCTATGAAACCCGATATATAAGTAATGTCATAGTTTTTGCTCAAATAATTCACTGATAATAAATGAATGCCAAACAGCATTATGTATGAAACTTTTTTGCCTATTGTGCCCATTGATCAATGTTGCGTTTATTAAGATAAATACTATTTCTCTTTGTTAACGCCAACATGTTTGAGACATCAGAGGAAATAAGAGTCGCTCAACTCTTTTCCTTAGTTTTTCAAATTGATGGTCTATTTTATCGATTCTTTTATTTTATTCATTTCAGGTGTTATTCAACTTTGTTTTGAAAATACATTTGCGATAATAATAGTTTGTGTGTTGGTTCGAGAGTTTTAATCAGAGCTTTGTTTATCGTGTTATCAAACAGAAGAGTCGTTTAATTGAATGGTAAGTCAATATATTTCTAACTAAATATGTAAACATATATATAGATTGTAAATAGTTGATTAGTTTTTTTGGTAATTAATTAGTTTGATCTCCAATTAATGCAAACTGTAATTATGTATTTGAATACAAATTATTTGAGCATAAAATTTAATTACCAAATGCGTTGACATTTCAAACATAAACTTTGTTATCAACAAAAAAAAGGAAAGTTTGTCAGTTAGTTATTAACTAAAGTTATAAAGTGTAATATAATTTCTTAGCGCTCTGTTAACCAATTGCTGGTTGTATTGATTGCCAGCATTCGAACACATGAAAAATGATGCTATTATTAAGAGAGCCCAACAAGAACTGATCGAAAGCACATTTTGCCAACTTATTCACTAGTTCTCTCGCTCTCACTCTTCCTGCAGCTGAATATAGAGAGCATGACATGAGCTCAACTTTTTTTTACTATTATATATTAAAGAGCGAGTAAACAGAAAAAACAAAGAGAAAAAATGCAAATTCGTGCAAAATTCATCTCTCACTACACTTTTGACAGTATTGGCTCAGCTTCAGCATAAAATAGTTGATTTTGAGATTTAAACTTGAACCGCATCGCTGGGCTTTTGCATCATTTAAAGAGTTTACAGTGAGTTTTGCCTTTAAATGTAGGCGAAATGCAGGCATTATCTACGGGTCTCCATCCCTGCCATTAAAATTGATGAGCATTGCATTTTTAATGAGACTCAAAGTATTATTGGGCAGCTTTTCATAACTTAGTTGTCTTCCGCTTTTTTGCTCAATTGCTAACCTCAATCACTGAAATGATTCTCACACTTTAGCGAAAAGAAGAGCTTAAGATAAAGTGTATGACACTTTGCAATTAGCCTAATATGTGTATGTATTAGTACTTAATATATAATTATATTAATATAGTATAGTATTTTAGCTTTACTGGCATTAGTGAAACTTTTTTAAGTTTATTATTTAGCGCAAAAGTGCCAAACATTTTATGTCATGAATAAGTAATATCAATCTCAATGATATGTTTATAATTTAATGCTTTTCAGTGTCTTATTAATTGATTGAAACAAATAAATGTTATAACACTTATAAATGTAAATGAGGTTTAAATTGCTTTAATTACTTCTAATTATATTTCTTACACTTTTTGCTCTTTCTATTATTGTTTGTTTTTTTAATGTGGAAATACTATTCATAATCCAATTTATCTTCAGTATAATATTAATGACAATATTTTTTACACTGAATCCCATTGTGAGTCAAACTTATTTCTTTTAACTTATTCTTGAGAAAAAATCTGATTTGAGTGCCTTTTTGAAAAATGTGTATAAAGTATTTCACAAAGAATAATGTGCTCGAGATTTAAGAGTAGCGTAAAAATAAGCGATGGTATAAAAGAGATTGGAAATCATGGGGAAGATGCAGAAGATGTTGCAGATGTGCTTTGAAATGGAGAAAACTATGCATTTTATATAGAATGCATGTTAATGTCCTCTCGCTATTCATACTAACGACACAGACCTTACTGAATAGGGCTTTCGGCGTTACACCCAATTAAACGGATATTGACATCGAATTCAGAATAATAAATTTGGTATCAGACAAAATATCAATAAAAAAGTCATTTTTTTTATCTTTGTTGAAATTTAGCTTAATTTCAACACTTTTTTTTGTCTAAAATGTTTTTCAGGAAATTAGAAACAGAGCTGAAAAGTGATTCTTTTTAATTATTTCTTGATTTTATGCGCTGACGCATATAGTTTTTATGTGACATAACTATTGAATAGGCTGTGAATTTCTGTGCTTTTTTATGTGGAATTTAATTAAATACAAATACGATTCACATCAAATAATATATTTTTTGCGGCATATTATGAAATAGCAGTTTATTATCAAAAATAGAGCAAATTTTGTATAAATCCAATGCATTATACACCGAAACCCTGATTCAGTAACTATAAAGTTAAGAAAAGTCTAGATTAAACAGTGCAGATATTATAACTTAAATAATAGATTCATTGAAGAGCATTTGGTACATATGGATGCAGAGGATGATATGAAATGTTGTCGTATGCAAATCAGTTTGTCTTTGTTTGGCTCGTTTAGGAAATTGGCCTAATTTGTGAGCAAGTCTTATAATAAGCAAACTCTCCTAACTTTTGTTTAGGCAAAAATTATTCCCTTTTTCTTGTTATTTCTCTAACTATTTTGTTTTTGTTTAATGAAATGCAATTCGATCCAAACAATACTTTATTAGACTGGTATGTATGCAGTCATGTTCCGGAATAAATTCGTCTCGATTTCCAAGTTCTTCGTTTTGATGGAATACTACTTTTTTTGTTTTTCCCTTTGTTGAGTAGTCTATTCTTATTAATTAATGGATTCATATTTTTTCGGGCGTGAATCCCATCATTAATTTTTGGAAACTTTGAATCATTGAATATCCTATGAGAATAAACTTTAATGAATTGCTTTTTATTAGTCTAATTGAACAAAAAGATCAGATATAAATCAATTTAAATTATAAGTTTCTTTTATATTATAGCTTCAAATTAATTAAATATTCTTTTTATATTTTTTATATTCTTTTTTTAATAACATGAGTTTGATATTAAAGTAAAAAAATTTCTAACAGATAATTAATATATAAATTAAATTCCTATGTCTTCAATAGTGATTGATTTAATGGTTAAGAGTCTTAAACATATATTTTGCAACTTTTTTTTATGAAACCTCTATATAAAGTGGATTTTGTTCTCTAAGCATCATTTACACGAATGATAAAAATCTTATGTCTTTCCATTCGTGGAAAAATAAATTATCTCAATATTCTGTCTTTTATCTCAATTAAATGCTTGTATTTTATTATTATTATTCATTTCTATGTATATTCTATTCCCAAACAATTTTTGCTAACTTTTAATTCCTAACATTACAGTTATTGATAGAGTGAGTTTACTTGTAATCGTGATTCACCTTATCATTAAGTGCGAGTATAGAGTTGTAGTTTTAGTTTTATCACTACTTAAATCTACTCAATCTGTACTCAATAGTGATGTTTGTGTTTATCTATTTTATTGCCAAAGACGAAACCTTTGAGTTGAATTCTCTGATCTCATTGAACTAAATTCGATGATAACAAGCAAATAATTTTTTGCCAAATAGTCAGCAATAAAGTTATAAATACAACTCATTTTGAATAATAAGGTTATTCAGCTGTTTATGATCTTTATGAATATGACCGGCTCTATTAGTTTGAAAATTGATCTCTCATAAGATGTTGTCATAAAAATAAACGACTGAACGGTTCGTCCATAGAATTAAATTTTATTAACTAATATCCAAAATGCATACATTGCCTAAAAAGTGACACTTAATTTATTTTGTGCACTGATTAAGTTAATCAATAAATTAATTATCTTTTTTCAAAATTCCACGAATGAAAGCAAATTATAATCTTATTTTTTGAACTAATATTTCCCATGAATTATATTTATTGAGCTTTTAAAAAAGCCATTATTTCTCCGTCTATTGTGTCCTCAACTTCTAGCTTTGATATAAAATTAATTCCCTTTTATATGTTATATATATCTATATATATTTTTTCATTCCTCGCATTTACGTCTTTTGGAAGACTCGCTTTTTGTGTCTCATGAAAACGGATATAAGCCTCTGGTTGGTTGATGTGAATGCCAAACGAGATCGATATTTAAGCAATTTGAAGTTTGTATCCGACTTAAGGATTAGCGTTAGGGATGCAGTGAGTGAGAAATGAGTGGCAACACTCTCTGCATGTTGAACAGATTCGCCACTAGTATTACTGCAGTTATAGTAGTGCTGCTTCTCCATTTACTTTTAGCAACAGTTATATGCATTCAATTCTTTCCTTTTTTAGCCATAAGTTTCAATGAACACATAGTTTTATATTGACTTAATAGGGAATTGTGTATAGAAATTCATTTGTATGAATAAATTATTTTTCTCTCTTATTAAGAGCTCTTAATTAGACTGAATCACTATTTTATTTATGCATTACGTGACAAATGAAAGTAAAATAACTTATCGTTTCTATTATTTGCTATTATTTTTGTTGTTACATAAGTAAAGAGAATACTCAGATATAATATGATTTACTGTGTGTCAGAATAAGTTTTCGTATTTCCTGCTTTAACTTTGAATTATATCTCACTCAAGTTTATCAAACTTCAGAAACAATAAATTGAAGAAAAATAAAATTTTATGCATAACAGTCACAGATATATTTTTTGATGTATTATCAGAAAGAATCGCATCAAAACAAAGCTCACAATCATTAGATATGTGCAAAAATGTGCTCTTTTTTATGTGAAACTCAATAAAAAGTTCTTTAGAATTTGCAAAGAATTCATTTATTATAACATTGTTTTGCTTTTGTGTAAAACCATTTTGTTTCCAAATTTGAAACAAAGCATGAGAGGTCATAAATTTAAAGCTAAAACCGCATTCACTCCGCAGTATTTGTGTTGAATCTCAAAGAGAGTACTCTAAAAGAGGGATTGAATCAACCATTTAAAGGGCTCATAAATAGATTTGAGGCGTTTATTCATATAAATGGAGACTATTTTGAACATGACATCCATTTTTTATTCAGATTAAACGTTATCTAAACTTTTTTTAAAAAATTATAGTAACGGTTAACAATTATTGCACTGTATTTGTTGCATAAATACTTATCAATGAATTCCATGAAGTAATTCTATATTAATGATCACATTTTTAACATGACATTAAAACCTTTTGTCAAATTCGGTTCATTAAAAGTTGATTTTTCTGAAGTACAGCATTTAAAACAACTCTCTGTTGAAATTGATATCAAAGTTAGCGAATTATAATGATTCGTAGAGTCAGCAAAATATCCATCAAAATGAGTTTGTAATACTATTAAAGTTAAATAACAATTCTCTTATAGAATATTTATCTCATTGAACAACTAATAACACATCGCAAGCAATGAAATGATATAAATAAACAAAATAAGCTTTATATGCAAATAATTTATTTTATTTATAATTAAGTTCAACAGAATACTGAAACTCTTGCTCACAATTAGGACTTCTCCCAAAAATTATAATTACTTTTGCTCAGAATAATTGTAATACTCTTACATTGCTTGAGCTCTAACATTGCGATTTATTTAAAAGAGAATATTGAAAATGCCATTATTTGATATACAGTACAATCAATTTATCACTTTTTTCACTACAAAAAATATTGAAACCAATTCACAAAAAATTGACGTAACTTTTTCATAGTCTGATTTAAAAGTCCCTCGACTCGTGTCCTCTGAGGATTTACTCCTCGATTGACAATTTCATTGAGATTTGCACTGCACTAGAACTTTCTCTTTCACAAAATTGTTGCTCACATATAAAGCATGACTTATTTCTAAACTCTATTTTTGTTAACAGACTTAAATCTTTGGCCTCATCTTTGCGAAGGTTTGCGGAACGAAAGCCAGATATTATTTTTACGCCATTAACAACTGATACGTTTTGAGATATACATGAAGTAATGGCTTTGTTTCTTTTATAAGTTTAATTTTTGCTCTCAAGACGTGATTTTAAATTAGTATTTCTGTTAATTTAACTGCTTGTTCATCAGGTTGTAAAGTATTAATCGTTTTGGCGATGAGTTTCCTTTTGATTTATGGATTTGTGAAAATGTTTTTTCTCGTATTCAAAATATGCACTACAGGTTAGATCTCATGAAACCCTAACATATTCCGAATACTTCACACCACAGTCGACTATATTTTATTTTTATTATTATTTTAGACATTAATTATTTTGTGTCAAAATATTTTCATAAATATTTGGTTGCATTATAGGAAGGAATTTTGCAAATAGATTGACGAAAAATATGTCAGTTTAATATATTTGGTGTTGAAATAAAATTTCTTACTTTTCTGAGTATATCTCAAAAGATGTAATTTATTTTTAAGGTCATCCGAGAATATGTCTTCAGACCAGTATTTCATTATAAATAGTCATTATTTGAGGCTCAGAATTATTCACTCTTTTTGAAAAATTCTACGAATTTGAAGGAAAACTTTTCATTTCAATAAATACTCGTTTTCTCTATCATTCATATGTATTCTTAGAGTATTCTCCAATGTTTTCCTTTTCAATATCACTTATTTTCTGTTGTTTATACGCCTAATGAGCCCCGAATTTTTCAGTTCCTATTTAGGAATGCTATCCATAAATAGCATTTAATGAAGTTGTTGTTAGCATTCAAAGTATACGCCACTGCTTTGTTCAGACTTTATTTGCTCGCAAATGAAGTAGAACTCAATGCGCGAGAAGTTCTCTGAATTTTTGGCTCAAACAAATCAAAGCTTAGTTTTGCCAAATGTTGGCACTTCGCGGTACAACTAATTCAATATTCGCCTCAACTGCCTTCTCTTCAATTCGTTTCCTATTGTTTTACCATTTCTGGCCTGAGGTCACCCCAAGAGACTACAATCGCAGCTTTCATTGGGCTTTGATTACTAACACTTCCTATCGGGAAAACTATTTGAATTCGGAATCCGTTTCATGAATTTTTAAAACTTTCTTTTCCATACATTCTGTTAACATTTCCTATAATTAACTTAAACTCATTTGAAGCTCTAGTAATTTTGTGCAGTAAATTTTTTATCACTTGTTCTGATTGAATTAGTTTTTGCAAAACTTATTCAAATTCCCAAATTTCTCATTGCAATCAAATCTCTTCATTCGCTTAATTATTAATCCCATTTAAACAATCAGTGAACAGTTGTTTCTTATATCCACTTGAATGCGATGCACGAAAGCGTGTTTTACGTATAGCTTCGAGGCATAAAACTCTGTAACAATTAATTCAATAAAGTTTAGAGATAACTGAAACAAATTTTAAATTACTGCTAAAACTTGATGTTTTAAAATAATTGGTAAGAAATTGCACTTTATTTTGATTCAATAGAAATATTCCCAAAAGGCTCATGAAATGACTTACTTTAAAAGATTCTTCTTTACTCTTATATAACTCTGAGCCATGATTTATATATTTTTATTCTTTGTGTAACATATCTTACATATATCTGTAATCTCTGTAAGTCAGTCAAAAAGTACAATATTTTTTCTGTATAAAAATATAGTCAATATATTAGAAAAAAACCTTAAAAAAGAGAATATATAAACCAGAATCGAAGGCAATATTTAAATTCAAAAAAAAGTTTCGGTTTATAAACAAACTTTTTGAGAATTGAATTGTATATTATTATAAGAATTCACAGAACAAAGACTTTCATACCCTTCGGCTTGAAATTCAATATATACGATAAAATGCTGGAAGTTTTGTATTTTTTTGTTTTATTTTCTTTCTTTACTCAACTCTGACTCGACTTCAAAGGAACAAACTTTGGGATAAAACTTATAGATCGACAGATATTTGTATTGCATGAAAGGGACTGCAGAAAATAAATTAAATGACAAGAAAATATATTTTAAAATCAATTCATACGAAGTATGGTTTCAGTAAACAAACTGAAAAAAATTTCATAAAACTGACATTTTTGTGAACATCCTGTTTTCCACTCTCAAAGTTAGAGCAAATTTATCGCAAAATTATTGCATCGAAACTGTAAATACCACAAGTTCAGCAAATAAATAGCTGATAGTAATTATAAATTTTTGCTTTCAAATTAGATTTATACTAATATAGAATAGCCTTAAGTGAAAATAGAGTAAAAACTGAGAGCTCAATGACTACAACTACTATTTTTAATTGAATACAATCTGTTTTTGGTTAAATCTCTAACATTTCGCTCCAATGAATATTTCGTAGTCAATGAGGTTTACAGAGCATCACATCTACTCTAGTAATGCTCATCTTGGCTGGCGTTGCATCCAATCGCTTTACCGATCCTCATGAGGGTGACATTCGATCTTCCGCTGAGCTCATTCATTGATCTTCCACTCGAATTGCATTTGCCTTCACCAAAAAGCTGTGAGATTAGATAGACTTTTCCCCTTCTGTTTGTCTGTCTGTCTTTCACTCACTCACTCACTCACACACACATACGTTATATACACGGTTAGTACAGTCTCACATCCATTCCTTATCACTGTTTTCTTCTGCCACTGATTTTCTCGCATCTCGAGCTTACTGGAGCGCATTCTTCAATTAATCTGTGCGCAACATATAATTTAATCTGTTTACAAGACACTTGTGTACGTGTATTATTATTTCACTCTTATACTCAATTATGAATTTTTTTCTCACTTTAATTTCTTATTTCGTTATATTTTCATTTTTTCTGTCCCTAATCAAAAAATCAATTTCTCGAATAAGTTTAAAAGCGTAATAATTATCTGAGTCGTAAGTTTTTCAATTAAACCCAATATATTCGTATCGATTTTTTATAGCTTTTTAATTTGAAGTTTTAATTACAGAAATTTTTGTTATTTTGTAGAGATTTCTTCTAATCATAGTATTAAAATTGATTTATTGATTGATTTAAATTTTGATTTATTTCGCTGTTATTTTATCTTAATTTTTCACAAATTCAGCGTTACTTTTATCACACTCTTAAACAATATTTCATTTATTATTAACTACAATATACTGTATCTCTGTATGTGAGCAATGATCATAATTATCATTATTAGGGACATATCGCCCAACTTATTACTGCTGTCAATGCCATTAATTATATTCGTGACACTTTTTCTCATACTCTCAATCAATTTGATTGTGTTTATATAGATTGTATGCTATGTAATAAAAATAATGGCTAATCAAAGCATTATCTCAACGCCTATTTTCTGATTCAAGTCAGACAAAGTGTGTCTCCAGGATTTTTGTTATACAATGCCTTTAAAAAAGTGCATTAGCTTTCATTTAATAATACCTAAAAATTTTCACCTGCCTTAATGATTGTTCGCATAATTGAACTTTTTATCTCTTACTTTATTAAACATAATTAACTCTCGTATTAAATTACATGCAATTTATTTATTTACAAGCATGCATTCACATGCTAAGCAACATTCTGTGATTAATTGCCTGTGAGGTCTGTGAGCATATTATGTGTTTTTTCCGCAAAAAACAGAACTAAATATATTTCCTCTATCAATAAGTTTCTTTTGTATGCAAAAAAAATCTAATATCAAATCTACAGTATATGTCTATCTATTCACACAATAGGCTTCAACTTCAGAAAACACCTTTTCTAGTATTTTATTTATGCTTTTTTTGAATCCCGGGATAAAAAGGCGCGTAATCTCATAGTACGTATTGGGTATTAAACTTTTTTTATACACATATATATATATATTTTCTTTCTCTCAACGTTAAACTTTTACTAATATCCGGCAGCTGTGTGTATGTGTACTCGTGTATGAATTGCATTTGAAAAGTTTTATATGAAAGCCTGTACGGCAGCTGCAAAAGTAAGACTAGAATAAGCTAACACTCATTCATTATGTAGTCGTTTGTGCGAATGTGTGCGCTTATAGTATGGTATATGTAATTTTAAAGTGCTTCTCAGACCCCCCACACCCCCCTGAGTGAAACTTTTAAATATTGTCGCAGTCATCTGATGCCTAACAAGTTTTTTGCCGCATGTGCTCATAATAAGTCTATTTAAATCTACTATTAATAGTTTGTCTTTTGTAAAAATTTTGTTAAATTTACAATATTTTTATCTCTTCATCAAATGACTTCATTTTATTGTATATTTTGAGAGAAAAATTGTAGATAAAAAATAGTTGGCCTTAAAATTGGTTTGCTTTCCATTTGATACCCGTATTATTTTGATATTTTAATTGCCATTTTTCTCTGACATAATTTACAAAACTGTATTAAATTTCACTAAGATTAACAAAATTCGCTGTTAACACATTTGACTGAATGACATGAACTACTTCTCATAAGTTACTTATTCAACACTTTAACAAAATAACAAAAATTAAAACTTTTAACATTGTAATTAAAACAAAGCTTAAAATACATCTAAATTTTAGTTCAAATATTTTTCATTGATATGATTCTTCATTATTCAGTTCTTTTATAGTGTGAACAGGCATTTGACCTCTTCTTTACTAATATTTTACTACTTTTACTCATCTCCGCCTCATTTTCCATCTCAATAACAACTCATTTTAACCTAACCTTAACACTCTTCAAGCTCTGGTTCTTAACTTGAACGCTATGTTTGAGGGCGGATGAGAACAGTTTTTGCTACCATTGAAGGATAATAGTGACGTATTTTCAAACTTGATTACACCACTGCTCTAATGCTTTTTTGAACTCTCAATTTTTTTAGCAGTCAAACTGTGCTTTAAAACTAATTTATTATTTAAATGCTTAAAAAAGTCTAATTTTTGCGGTAATTTAATTTAATACATTTGATTGCTATTACAGTTATAATACCCTTGGCTTTACTGAACGACTATTTAAAGCACATTTGAAATACAATTCAATGTTATTTACAACATGTTTTAGCGATAAAGTAATATTTTTCAAGTAATATCATATAAATTTTGGTACCAGTTGTATAAATAGCCATTATCTCAAATTATAGACCATTGCCGACATACTCGAGTCATATACTATTATAATAAATCGAAATAAGTATATCAGAGGAAATAGTTTCTTGATCTATAAGGTCGTAAACTCTTTGCTTAAACTAAAGGAAAAAACACATCTTTATTCAGCAGTCGGGGAATCTCATCAGAATTCTTATGGTTTAGGTATTGCTTATTGCGAGTCAGAAAGCGTCTGTCTTTAGATAGTTTATCAAAAAGCGATACACAGTTTTGTCGTGTCTTTTATTTGCAACGTCTGATGTGTCCCACTGTTCATCTGAGTCCCTCTCCTACCAGTTTCCCTCTCAAATCCATTCGTTTCCGTCAGCGTTTTAGTCGCACTTTCCAGAGTGTGACTCAAAATAATCGCTCACAAAATAAAATTATAATTAAATGTATAATATTTTCTTAAAACGAAACAATTTTAATGACTTTCAATAACATTAAAAAAAATTAAAAATAAATTCCATTTATGATAAATGAGACCAAAAATTATTCAAATAATTAAAAAGTTATTAAAAAGTTAATTTACAAAAAGCCTACGACTTCCAGACGACTTATTTTGCATTAGATCCCAGATATTAACCATTAAGTTTCCCCAACCGAGAACTGCTACGTCAAGCTTCACCTCATCATCTGTGACGGCAAAATCCACAATAGTAGGAAAGGCACCCACAGACAAATGCGACCCTCATTTTGGCAAATGTTCTCTTTTTGAATCTGGCATTGATGCGAGTGGTTGTGTCCCGATGAGGATGCATAATAAGCCACCATTGCCATTACCTGCCACTAATAATTTTGTCAGTTATACTCATATAAGTAGTGCTGCAAACAGTTATCAAGCTTTGAATTTTCCATTTGTGCCACTTGTCTGGTTATCTAATTCTCATATTTATCCTAACCTGCAATTGTCGGCAGTGTTTTACGTGCCATTATTCGATATACAAAGATATCGTCAAGAGTGCCACTGGTCCCACATCGGTAAAGCAGTCCCTTTCGGCCATCATTTCATGTCCACATTCCCATCAGATCAGAGCTCGTCTCTAATGGACTCTCACTCTCATAGGTATCAAAATTATTCTCTTAACAAACTCTTCTGTTTAAACAATGAATTTTATTATCAAAGAGTATTTCATTCTTTGTTAACAAATGTTTATTGTGTTTGAATGCTATTTTGTGGTCAAATAACTTGTTTATATTCGAGTAATTTATAGTGAGCTTTCATTGTAGCAAAAGTTATAAAAAATTAATACTATTTGATATACAGTAATAACTTGATATCTGTTTCAATATTGATTTTCAGCAGTTATATAAAACTTTAATCTGAAAGTCATTGCTCGATAAATAACGCGAAAATAATCCATAAATAAAATGTAACTCATATTTGCTTTCATTAAATTAATGATATGTTTCGTTCGCCACTTAATGCATTTCTTATCACTTTTTCTCTACTTATTCTACTTATTCAACAAATTTTCATCCTATTTGCCATTTTATTGACAATTTAATAAAGCAAACCATCACTAGAAGTACCAAATATTAGTATCGCACTGGTATTGTCGTATTGCAATAGTAATAGTATATTAGCACCAGAATTGCTGGAAAGACAATATTAGCCCAATAAGTAATGCTTTCGTAATATAATTTTATTGCTTTCGCGCACAAATTTCTTATAGCGCGTTGTCTTAATCTGTCTCATCATTGGCTTACACATCTTTCTCTTATGGCTTTTCATGTCGTGCTGTTTTCATTGCCAATTATTAATGTCATTATTATCGATTGGGATGTCGTCATCATCATTATTATTATTACCATTTTCTCAATATATTCACTTCATATTCGCTTTTGTTATTTCGATGTTTGATTGTCGTGTTATTATGTTTTATATTTATGCTACAATTTATTTCCCTATTGAGAGTTAACTGTACATTACATTTAATCCCTATTACCGCACTGTTTTACCCCCAATTTTCGTGTCCAATATGAGTGAACCGTCGAACCCGAACCTGAATTTTTTATTAGCTAATCATTTTGAAAAAGTATTAGCGAATGGCTTTTGAATTAGGAGCTTGTTCTCTGACTTTTATGGATTTTTCATAAATTCCTTACTATAGAGTCGTATAATAATAATAAAAGTCGTATTTTATATTAATGATGATATTTCGTCTGTTTTGTAGTGCATATTACAATACAATGTAATGATAATAGTAATCATGATATCTGTAAAACTTATGAATTATTGTTACGATTCATATATATATTCATTTCGATTCTATCGTGTAATTAATGTCTTATATCCAGAATTAGTATAAATAATGCGACGAAGGATCTGCTGTTTCGGTCATTAAACCGCAAATATTCTATCTCAATATGAGTCAGAAATTCTTAGCTTAAAGTTGAGGTTTTGTCGAATATATAATATTGAAATAATTCAATTTATTTCACGAATTCTCGACGTTTTAGTCAAGAGATAAGTCGTGAGTTAGAAAGAGTGAAGAACTTATTGATAAGAAAAGAGGATTTCAAGAGCGTTTCAATATATTAATAATGTGAAAGCGCTCAACACATTCAACACTTAAATATAAGTTTATTCAATAGAGTGAGTATACACTAGAATATAAAACCATTAACTTTTTCGCTTTTATAAGAATACTTAATAGTGTTATTTTTAAAACTTTTCATAAGTAATAATGAATTTATTTTTAGTCTATTCTTAGTTTTAAAATAGCTTTTATTATGCATTCTTATCAACTAAAATGCTTCAAATTATTATATGTCACACAAACTTGGGTATGACTCCAGTCTTACATATGTATTAAAACCTCGAGTAAAGTCATCAAAGTTTATATGCTGTACTCGTATATTCATTTATTTTCTCTCTTACTAATGAATTTTTCTTTTGCTATTTAGTTCTGTAATTTTATTTTTATGTATCTTTTTATTTCTGCTGCAATTGTTTTTCCTCTTAAGCCGTGCAATTATTCATAATGAAAAAAGTTTTTTGTTTCATTATTCAATTTGCTTTTACTTAATATTTTATTGAATTCTAAACTGACTGAAGGCTCAAATCTTAATAAATTGTTTTTTGAAAGCCGTTATTCTGTTCGCAATAAATCAAAAAATAAAATTTCTTACGTTATAAAAAAATCAAAAATTGTATGAAATGTCTCAGAAAAATTTAAATTATTCATATTCAGCTTGTATTGAAACTAAATATAAGTCTTCTTAATATTATTAATTGTTAAATATATCATTAATAATAAAAAAAATGCTATAAATCACTTAAAATATGAATGTCTTGAAAAATCGATTGCTCTATAAGTGCCCTTTTTGCTGATTAAACTATAGAATTATTAAAAAAGATTAGTTTACAGTCTGGTAGTTATGCAACAAATATTTTTCTTGAAATTTAGGTAAAGCTATTTCTTTGAGCTTAATCTTGTTTCTTCCTAATAAAGCCCTGCCTTGAGTGACGTTAAGACTAAATAATGCTATATCTGTATTATACATATTTACGATATCAAATCATTTGTGATGAGCTCTCGAGACCATCTGCTCTAGTTTTGTGCCTTCCAGGTATACCTTTCTCACTAACTCTAACACGTCTTAAACCACTCAAAAATAGCTTATTTTACTTTCCTATTAACTTCCAACTAATACAATATGAGGCCAATTCATATCATATAGTTTTACTTCAATCCATCGTATATTTAGATATAATTAAAATTGAATCAATTATTTTATGGTTCACTCAAACTCTCAAAATTTATTCTAATTGTTTCAATACTAAAATAAGCTTCAATTTAAGTGATTATTCTGTTCAAAGGTAACTAATTCTTTTAGGCTATTAATAATTAAATATCGATTGTATTCAATTATTTTCTTATTTGATTAAAGATTGAGGTCAAATAAGAGCCAGATATGTAACGGTTCAATAGAAATAAAAGTTTTTCTTGTCTTATATAAACTCTGCATTACATTCATATTTATTTATAACTGTTATTTACTGAATGCAAATAAGTTTATGTTTAATACCATAACAGTACCATTGACTTCATTGACTTGTCATTGCTCTTAACTCTCAACCAGTTTCAATGTTAATCAATGCCACTAATGATACTATAAATTATATGGATTTAACCAAAACTTTTTTGCGCTCATTTTTATTATTCGTTTTGTTGACATGAATTTTGCGTTTCATATTCAAAGGAATACTTGCCAAACAGGTCTTCTGTTATTAACAATAAGGTTTACAAACTTTTTTTCCATGCAAACAGCTGTCTCTCTCTCTCTCTCTCTCTCTCTCTCTCTCTCTCTCTCTGTCTCTCTCTCTCGCATTATATTCTCTTTTGTTGTTTGAATATTTTTTACAAAATATATTCAAAAATGTATTCAATGGAACCAATCTTTCGTTCAAAAATGTGTATTACTCTGAAATCTAATTAAGAACTAAACACTCCTAAAATTATAAGAAATTCTAAATAATAAGTATGTGAAAGACTTCTTAACGGTTAAAATGATTGAATCCATTTCGCAAAAAAAATTTCCATAAACACAATGCAACTTTTACTTAGGTTTCAAACTTTCAATTCTAGTATTGAACAAAGTTTCAAATGCTTTGAGTGAGTGCTTTGAAAGCAAATGCAAATTAATAAACTCGAGAATTGATCTTATTTTTTGAGAGTGCAAATGGATTGCATGCAATCGATGCTGACTTATTTGCCATTGCCTTAACTTTTAATGGACTTCATTCACTAATTTCTTATCCAATTTATTTGGTTGTTCTAAAGGCGAGCAGGTTTTGGCATTTCTAATCAATTGTAATCTCAATGCAACACATTCTTGTGATTGTAGCGCACAGTTAATTACTCTCATCATTAATCACTCAAAAAAACTATGTTTCAGCCCATAGTATTCTCGCAAATTCTATTTTATCTCATTTCTCCGATTTAGAGTAACTCACCTTTCAAGACAAATGAAGTGATCATTAATTCTTAAATTTAATAAAAATCAAAATAATAATAATAAGTAAAAATGAAATAAAAAGTTTTCTCCTAATTCTAAATCTTATACTCCTTGTAAAAAGAAGAGTAATTTTTAGATTTAGAGCATTTTTTTATATAAACTTTTATTTCAAATTATTTTTAGTTTTAAATTATATAATTAATCATCTCATTACTCAACGTGTGCTCTTTTTTGAGACGTTTTATCATTGAGAATAACAAAGTTTTTGTTTCATCATAAAATTCTTTAAACTCTAAAATTGACTGAAAGCTTAAAATTGTATTAAAGATTTTTAGTGTCGTTCGTTATTCTATTTGTAAATTTAATGTTAAGACTGCTCAGAATTAAAAAAAAATTAAATTCCATGAAAACAGTGTGATTTGCATAATAGAAACGCGTGACTCGATTCACAAAACTATTGAATGAAATTAGAATTTAGGATCAAATTTCTAGCTTTGACTAAATATCATAATCTTTTCCGATGAATATCAAAATTTATTCGACACGCGATGAGTGCCTTGGCTTCAGTTACTCTATCACATGAATAATATTTCGATTTACTGCTGTCTGAATTGCAGGATTAGCGCATTTATCATAATTATGTTGTCTCTCATTCTTTGCTTTCTGTATTATTGACTTTATATAACTGTATTAATAGTTTCTGATAATAAAGGACTACTATTTGGTATTAATATTACATTAATATTACATTAATAATGAAATATTCTCATCATATTTGTTGAAATATAGACCGAATTGTGCAAATTCATTATATATGTTGTAATCCATTAAATCCATTTCTTATTATAGACTAATTGGCAAAATGATAGCTTTCTTAGATATCAAATGTATGAATGAACTAAAGTATAAGTTCGATTGAATTCACAATACGATTATGCAATCTCTTGAATTATATTAAATGCTTGCTTTTCGATTAGGAATTAATTTCAGATCTTAATTGAATGCGGTTTGACTTAAATTTGGGAATTGCATAACATTTTGCTTTTATATAATCAAAAGAAAGTAATATTTTTGCTATTTATAAAGTAGATCATCAATAATACCTTTACTTACTTTCTATATATATTAAGTTACTTTATTTTGTCCATATTAGAGTCATATGCTGTATGTGCTGTATTACATAATAAATGACTTATTCAGGTAATGCCTTTTGCACGATATTTTGTATCAAAATTTTTTTGCCTTAAAAAGTCTTTCCTTATAACTTATTTGTTACACTATTGGTTTGTCTTAATTCCGATGTCAAATAGATTGGCTATATTTCTAATCTAAAGCCTTATATCTAAAAGCCTCAAAACATCTCCACCTAAATAATCGAAGCTCTGTTTCATTTGCCACAAAAAAGGCAATCAAACATCTATTCTCATTCTCTCATTTATAGGCACATTAACGCATTGTCTTCTTCAGAACAATATTTATATATTACATCTCCTTCACAGCCATTATTTTTCTTTTCTTCTTTTATCGTCTTTATCAACATCTTCTTCTTTCTCTGTTATACTTATTTCTTTGCTCTTTTTCACTCGTGTTTTATCATACGCTTAATCCTTATATTTAATTAGAAGCCAATATTTGCATACAAACTGTTGAGACCATTAACAACTGATGACATGAATATCGATTTTGATCTATCCTTAAAGCTTCCACTTCTTTCTCATTCAAGTTTTATGCAAAGATTTATTATTTTCAACTTCTTATATAGCATTATAAGAATAGAAGGCATAGCGACTAAAGGCAACCAATGTTTTCTTGAGGCCTAACTTTTTCAAGTAATTCTACTTTTCATTGTGTTGGATAACGTTTTTAATAGAAAAGGCATTTAATTGCTTAACATATTGTGCAGTTTAAATACGAATAGAATGTAAATAATTTGAATTCCAAATAACTCTGCTTTTCTCTCTTTGCTTTAAATCTACGAAACATATCAATTCATGACATTTGATTCGTGTATAAATTCGCAAATTAGAGTACTTTATGTATTGAGTTTACTTTAATTTCAAAATCTTGTAGCATTCAAGCCATGAAACCTTTCTGTATATAACTGTGTACCAGCATATGATATATATAGACTCGAGTTTTATTTAGTTTCAAACAAAAAGTAGATTTGTTTGATTTACACCAAAAGAATTTAAGTGCAATTTTCAACGAAGGGAAACATGAATGGATTATTGTAGTTGTGATTTTGATCCGTTTTATATATCTTTCTCCAATTTTATTCTCTCTGTGTGTGTTTTTTTACAAATAATATATCAGTCGGGTATATATTTTCTTTTTCTCTTTTGGCTCAAACCTTAATATTGATTTCAAGTAATACAATATAATATGCGTTATGTTCTCTTTAGTTTTTTATGAGCCCCTTTTTGTTCAACTTCTCTCTCTTAACCATAGCGTTTGTATGTTGTTGTGAAGTGTTATGTTAAAGATATTATTCTCAATGATATTTCGAGCACAAACAAGTTTTGGGGCCAAAACCCCGAGCTTTGTTCATTTTTTCAATGTTATGAACTTTTTTTTTACTCTTTTGTATAGCTTCTCGTTCTCCTTTTTTATTGTTTAGTCATTTTTGTGATCATCTGAAGCTATTGTATAGAAAATTTTTATTTTAGTCCCCAATACTCGCATTCTATTATGCGTAAAGACTCTTTAATAATTCAATCGATCATTTCATTAATCGAGTCTTTATTTATCCACTTAAAAGATTGGATATTTTTTTCTGCAAAATTATTCATGAAATTGACTGAATTTTAAACTTTTATTCATACAAAACTTTTTCCTTAAAAAATATTATTGTATTGAATTCTCTTAAGATATTTTATCCATTCTTTATTCAGCTTTCATTAAATAGCTTATGTTTGAAACATGTTTTCTGTTTTCTTTATGCAAATTTTAAGTGATTTTATTTATGATTCTGGCACTTAAGTTACACTGAATAAGAAGAGACCAACCTCTTAGCCATTATAAACAGTCACTTCACTATTGATATATACTTTCAAAAAAGCTTCAATTTTGACATTTGTCTTGCTTTTAGTTTTCGTATTTGTTTTCTATTTTCTTTCCCATCACTTCAATCACTTATAACCAGTTGTTTATGTCTCAGACAGTCTTTCATCTGGTGTTTGTCTATATATATTTCACTTAATTTTTTTGAGTTTCGTGTTTCTCTTTTTTTTATTTTATTAGTGCTTTTTTATGTCCAACCTATTCGCCACTTTGTCATCTATGATCATTCCTATCTATCATGTCATTCTTTACATCATCTCTTCATCCCATAGTCCAAAGTATATTTAAATTATCCCAACCTTCTATTTGATGTCCTCTTTATTCCCTGACTTTTAAAAGTTTTAAGCTTCAAAATATGCGATAACTTTCTATTTTGACTCTGTCTCACTTTTCACCTCACTATCTGTTCTTATATGCAAATCAAATTTGAATTCTATTGTAATAAATAGTATTTGAATTTTATTCGCTACAAATTATTAAAAGCCAAATCTCTTAAGTTATAGCATATAAAGAGATGAATTCTAAATGAAGGCTTTTATGAATCACTTATTCAAAGTAGGCATTGCTTCAATTGCTTATAAATCTCTATTTTAATATTTTATTGTTTAAGAATTCATTTCTCAATGAATGGCATTTCAACTATTTTAAAGATTTACTGATCTTTTTCTATGAAAACATCTGTTTTATGTTCAATTCAAAGCTGAATATATTAATCATGTTTCAAAACAATTAAGGCCTTCACTAACACATTGGAATGCTCTTTGAATTGATGTTACATTCGTTTTAATTATCTAAAAGAATAAAGCTTTGGATAAAACATAACATGAGTAATATGAAAATTTTGATAAATAGATGCGCAAAGTTTTATATTGTTGTTTAGTAGTTATTAATCAAATAGAAGTTAATTTTCTACTTCAAATCACACACAATTTTTAAAATTATTCTTATTTAAGAAACACTCATATATTCTGTCTTTCTTTTTACACATCAATTCATATGAAAACTGATCTGATTCTAGTTCTTTATATTAAATCAAAATCACAATTTCATTCATTTCTATCTTATAATCGATTTTAAATAAAGTTTAAATCACTCGAACTTAAGTGCTTCAGAAAAAGATGAAAATAAAATATAGTTCCACAAAGTTTTCAACAAAGCATCGCTTTTCTTATACTATCGACAATTCTTTCTCTTTAAAAAACATAGAGTTCATTGTTGTGTACACTCGTATTACCCTTTTTGAAAGCTAAAATCGATATTATTGTAAACTTAAGGTATCCCAACCCTGTGTATCAATCAAAAGGACAAATCACTAAATCCTTAAATTCTTTCTCTATTCTAAACTCAATTCTGCTATTAATTCAATAGTAGTTGTTATTCTTTTGCCCGATTATCTGAAAACTAGAATCGAATTGAATGGTCAAAATTGAAGCCGAGCATTAGAAACACTATTGAGCCGCCCATCCAAGCATATCACTACCAAACCTCCTTTGAAGACATTCTTTTCATTGAGGCAATCGATTGAACTCAATAGAAAAGAATAGAAACTATTGCTTTACTTTGTTATGTAAGGCTATTCTCTATTATAATAGAATATACGATATTCTCTTACATTTTTATCAATTAAACAATTTGAGAGAAAATAACAAATTGTTAACTCATATTAGATTAGATACGAGGCAGACCTGTTTTGACCTCAATTATCAGTCGATTGTTTTTATGTTTAACGCACAATTTGTTATAAGTAATTATTTGGTTACGATTTCCCGAAATCTGGTGATTGTTATCATAAAAACATTGGTGCGTTGACCTCTTGCCATCTTCTTTTACAGTTGATTATTGCGAGTTCTTTTTCTAATCAATCTGTCAATGCTATGGCAAATGGGAGTAATGTTTGATACGTTAAAACACACTATTTTTCTCTATCACTCATTCAGTTTGTTTCTCTGTTCAAATCTTTCAAACATTAACTAACATTTATATTGACATTACATTACTATCTCTTTTTCATCATTTATTTAGACATTTATTGCAGTCATACTTTTCTTTAAAGCGTTGGATTTAACTCACATGTAGTTTCTTATTATCGAAAACTTTTTTCTAAAATAAATGCCAAAATTCTATCTTAACAACAAGTACTTTCTGTAATCATCATCAAAAGCTGTTTCGATTCATTTATTTCTTTTTTTTTGTCTTTTACGAGTACTCCAAAAACTCTTGTCTTTTAGATTTTCTCAAACTTTTCCTCATTCTGTCCACTCTTACCAATGCCATCAACTCTCTAATGATTAAACTTTACTTTTAAAATATTACACCTTTTATTATTGAACATCAATTTTTGATATCTGTTTCTTAAATCTGTAATAAAAAACTTTGAAACACGTAAAATATCCCAACATTTGATTTAAGAAAAATTGGTTCAAGATTTGCATTCAATGATATTTGCCTTGAAGTACCATTTCTTGTATATCTCGGTTCTATTCATATTCATAAATCACAAATTGAATAAACTCTTATTTTAAAAATAGATTCTCTTTAATGGTAGTATTTGTTGAGTTTATTTTTAAAGAAGTAAATAAATGTTGTGTACCATATATTTTGCCACAAAAGGCGATTTGTTTGATAACTCTATAACTCATTCTTTTTCACGCTTTCTTAAGCCATATTTTCTCAGTTAATGTCTTCATAATATAATATCTTGTGTTACATGTCATGACGACCTGTAAACCATTATTATTATTATCATCAATAGTATTGAGATTTGAGTTTATATTCTCAACTGTGAGGATCTGCTCGTATGAAGGGTCTAATGAACACTTTTGTCTCATTATTTACAAACTCGTGTAATACAAACACAACCCAATTAGTATTAGACTCAATCGTCACTTCAATACATCCTAATAAATAAAACTTTGCTTAGTTTTTGGTATATTTTATAGTGGATTTCCAACTCATACATTTGGATCAACCATTCAAAATCTAATTAACTTTTTTATTATTATTTATATATTTTTAAACTTTTGTTTTAAAGTAGAACAGTTATGTGCTCTTAAAAATAGGATCACATACACGATGTAAACTTGATTTGATTTTTTTCCAAAATTAACTAAATTGAAAAAACCTTGCTTTGTATTATTATCCAATTTAAAAATCTATGATATAATGAACTGCTCTTTAGCTTTTCATAAGATCATTGTCTCTTCATTAACCTTTTCAATATGCAATCAATTTTAGATTCATTGCAGACCTTTTAGCTAAACATTAAAAAAACTCTAATTCAGACTTCGAACACAAATCTTATTTTTTTATTTATAATTTGGGTTCAAAAATAAAATTTTGCAAAAAATAAAAATATCAAATTTTCAGTGTTCAATGTATTTGTAACGAACAACTGTAAAAGTTTTGTAACTAATGGAAAAGCGAATCACTGTGTTTTTTCTTAAAACAAAATACAAAAAATCAGCACAAGTTTGAAACAAAAGGAAGCTTCAAATTTTTGTTCCGCTTTCGTAATCAATTTCAGCTCTAAAACAGTGAAGTTTTCGCCTCAATTCTTTGTCTTAATTATAGTTTTCTTCTAAAACTTGTACTCCTTTTAAAAACTCGAGACTTGAAATTCAGTTAACGTTAAAAATATATTCGTTTTATTTGCTTATTGCTTATGATTAAAATCTGAAATCTTTTGCAAGGATTTTAAGTTGAATATCAGTTATGTCTGAGCTAACTTTTTATAGCAATCATATACTAAGTAAGAACTTCCTGCATATCCTGTTAGTATCGTTTCCCCACCTTTTCATTCACAAAAGTTGAAATTCATTGAAGCAAAAATTGATTTTGATCTCTCCTTCCTTTTCGTCCCAACTATTGAAGAATAAATACTTCATAAGCAACCATTCCTTCCCATCTCATATTACTTGTGAGGAAAGCGTTCAAATCTCAAAAATATCTTATCAGAAAGCAAGTAAACAATTATATTAAACTAATCTCAATAGTGATATCAACTGTGTTATTAAATTAAACAAAAACTTGATTATCAATTGAGCTTAACTTAACTTAATTAAGATATTCGTAACACATATAAACACCATTTTATATCAGATCCTTTTTCTTCTTTTCCGATATTAATGATGTTCATCAGACAGAGAACTGTATCACTACATTGTTAACCTCTGCAGTGGTGTATTCCCAATGTCAATGTTCTGCTTGAGTATCGTCAGGAGCGGCTTCCTGTTGCCCTTTTTTACTTAACCATCATTTCCAACTTCCTTTAGGGGGTTTTTGTCGCCTTTTCAGAAAGACGCCAATCAGTGACATATGTTGTGCTTAAGATGTTGCAAACGGACAAAATTCTTATATTCAACTAAACTTTATATCAGTTCATATTTGTTTTGTGAACTGGAAGTTAGAAAATAATACTTGACCTTAAAATATTTTCTCGAATAATAAGTTGTAAATTTCTTTCACTTCAATTGACTAACAATTCTGACAATTTGCAGCTCTTTATCATTTTTAATTCAATATTTTGCCCTAAAGTGTTCTCAATTCAATTTTGAAAAAGGTTTTCATTTTTATTATTTAGTTATTCTTTATATTTATACAAATGTTCAACTATTCTAAAGTAATTTCAATTGAGCTCAATATTATTTCTGCAAAAACTAATTCACTTGTAGATGAAATTTTTGACATGAATTGATTTGAAATTTTTGTCACAAATAAGTTTAATCTTTTATAATATTTGTTTCCTTTATAGGAAATAAATTGTTTAGAAAAATTTCTTCTTAAGCTAATGTTATGTTTAATATAAGATAAAAATGTTTTTCTGGTAATAAAATATTTTACCACTCGTTTACTACTACTGTTCCACAAAAATTTGTGCAAAAAATTATTTCACTCTTTTCGCAATAATAACCTTTATGTTCAGTTTAAATCATTGAAGGCTTACGTTTTTTCAATGCTGCTGAAAGTTTTATTCGACTAAAAAACGATAATTGCTTCTCAATAATGATAATAATAACAGTTTGTTTCGGTTGTTAGAAATGTAGAGACAGTTGAACTCTATAAGCAATCTGTTCACCAATTCGAGTAGAAATACTGATAAAATTAGTGACTTTTACGATTATTACTGTTTATTACTCTTTTCCTTTACTTTAATTTTGGTTCGTTTCTTGCCTTAAAGCAATTTTATTACTAAAATGTGGACTGAGTTCTGCTGATAATACAAATATAATTACGAACTGACAACTATTCTCAAAACTCATAGACCTTATAATCTCACACATGATCCTCAAAGTCTTGTGCTGAATGTTTTACTGGTATAACTTCCAAAAAGATTAAATGTTTATTCCTAAATAAGTAAATAAAAAATATTATTCTCCGTGTTTTGCATCTCATTTCTAATCCAGTCTAATGTTATTCAAAAGGTTTCAATTTTTTCCTATTCATTCGAGTCATAATTTCTCCAAAAACTCAATACAAGTCTCTCTGACATTGTGTTGAGTGAAGGCCAGACATAGTTTGGTGATTAAGTAACTGCCGTTATCTATAACCACTCTTTTACCTTCTGTCAGATGTTGTGTTTTTAGCGAAGAGCACACACTTCTTTGTGGTTTATATGTGAAAAGCAGTCATAAGGCATAGGCAGGTGATCACTATTTCATAGCATCTTTCACTGCCAACAATTCAACATTTAACAAGGTTTGTGCCCGCATTTCACTTGATTAGCGAAATACTGTGATATCAGTTCGAACCAGAGGACTAAAGAAGCGACAGCTGCTCAATGAGTGCCACGTTTTTGTTATTGACTTCCTTAAGGCAATATTTCTTTTCCCATTTCGCCAAACTTTAAAACTATTTTTGAAGCTGTTTTTGGAAAGTTCCTAAAACTATAAGACTCTGACAAATTTTTTTATTAAACTTTAATTTTTAGAAACAAGTTTTTCGTTTTCTTCAAAATCTAATTTTGTTCTTCTCTTGTAATACAAGTTTTTTAAAGGTTTTCAGAAAATTATACAATTTGTGATATAACCCATTATAAAAAAAAGATGAAAAGCTAATAAATTCAAAAGTACGTGTTGTGCGTCGCTCGTGTGCGCGGAACGTGTGCTTATTTGACCCGAAGGAATGCCCAAAGTCTGCCCTTTTGAGAGTCCCCTCACACTAGTATTTACTGCATATCTCTATTGAGCAGATGTTCGTTCACTAAAAGATTTTGGTTTCAAATATTTTTCTTTCAAACCATAAAAGAAAAGTAACTTATATTTGTGGGGAAAGTTTCAATTATTTTTGTGTTTTGCACACTTTCAATATGAAGTAACACATGAGTTAGTTCTTAAATCTAACAAATTTAGCTCAAAATTGTCTTTACTTATTCTCTGAGGCCTTCAATATTAGTAATTAATTAGTTTTTTATAATATCATTTATATCTGCAATTAATTTAAATTTGAAGATTGCTTTTTCTTAATGGCTTTCTATTATTTTTGTTTCTCTCTCTCATATAATAACAAACTAACTAAAGGTCACTTAAATGCATACCTTCCTCTGGCACGTCAGCTACAAATTAGATTTTAAATGTGATATTCTTGAGCAGAATATTTACTTAAAAGCAAACAAAAAGAATATTAACGAATATTAAATTACATTTGCTTATAGTGCCCAAAAAATTCATAGCTCAACATTATTTAATTAGCGAGAAATTCACAATAACAGTGTTTTTGCCAATAAATTTTGAGCTTAACTTATGGCAAGTGTTGTTTATCATTATGTGATAGACAATGAGGTTTGTCTTGCGCTATATTCAAGGTTTTCTCTTTTAAAGCTTATGAAATGTATTACAAATTGGAAAAAGTTGGACAACTTGTTAAATTCATTTATGATACTGTAGTCGCCCAAAACCATTTGCTGCACACATTTCATCAAAATATTTAAGACCAGATGTATTGATATGAATTTAGTACTGGTGTAGTGTATGAGCTAATGATAGAAAACTATGGAATAAATAGTTAAATGATTAACCGTATGAATAGCTCACAGGTTTTTCAATGGTAATGACAGTGAATTTAATGTTGAGGTCATTATAACTAATGTTTCACTTTTTACATGAACCGTTGGTTCACTAACGATGCGCTACATTGATATTTCCTAAAGGCAGATATGATTACTTTATCACAATTCACAGTTATTATAATTATTACATAACAGTGTTCAATGGTTAACATGACTATAAATAAAACGAAAATTTGATTTAATTAAATTAATTTCTAAGTCGAAAAACTTCTTCTAATTTTTTCTCAAACTGGAGCCTTAAATAACTATCTTTTTTGTGAACAATTGAATTTGGAGCTAACAATAGAGAGATGAAAAAGAATTCTCTTTTTAAATGCATTACTACATTAAACGTGTTGAATCTCATAGCCTTAGGTTATAATAATTATCGCTGATGAATAGGAGCTCAAGACTATAAAACTTTTAGCAGCATTTGATGGTATTGTGTTTGTATAAATAGTTTTATATTTAAGACTTAAGTTTAAATATATGGTACCTTAACTCACTTGGTAACAGTCTTCAAGATTGTAAGGGAGGAGCGTTGGCACCACCAAAAAAGTGGGTTTCGAGTCTATTTTGTTTATCCTGCTGACCTAACTTAGCAAAGTATTGAACGCCAGTTACACAGC